>PNEQ01078438.1:0-64810 GCA_003012365.1 Medauroidea extradentata | reverse complement strand
ACTGAAGATTGTCCTCAATGGGTTGAACGTGTAGCAAATCCGCTTCCTGATGTGCTTTGTCTGCCAACCTCTTTGCCCTAATAGTGCTTCGTAGATTATAGTTCTCCTGCTCGTGGTCAGACATTGTGTATTTTATGGACAGCAACTAGTTTCGGAATATCACACTCGAGCCCCGCTACAGGCGCCAAGATCTATGGAAACAACCTGTTTACTATGGGTTAGTGTGTAGAATATAAATATATATTACTAGTACAGTTCTGTATAGGCCTACTAAATATTGAATGACGACTTGGTTTACTAATCATTTTATTTAAGAAGACTGGTAAGAGAATGAATGTGGAATATGCTGACATAATGAGACCAGAAAATGAAGCTATTAGCACATCCAAATTATCCTAAAATAATCTCATTGGCCCAGAAATAAAATAATTTAATGTTTGCAATATATATTTGTTAAGTGTGCAATAGGAATGCTTTTAAAAATAACTATATCTGATGTCACCAATATCCTACACAACTAGGCTAGTACATAAATTAATTACATTGCTCCGGCTAGGTAACTCAGTAATATTCGGTAGAACACAAAAATATCTTTCTCCCAGGACTTCTGAGATTAGATAGATTCCGAAACTACAGGAAAAAAATATACGTCAGCAACGATCGCCGATTCCATCGCAAAATTACAAATTATAGCGTCCAAAAAAAAACTAATCAAAATTTATTATGTTCATGCAGGATTAACTAACACAGGAGGATTAAGGTACTTGCTGCTAAAGTCATTATTTCTGTTACTCACGACCTTTTATTAACAGAAGGCGTCCCTTGGCGGCACCGACGCTATCTTGATCACTCAAAATTAATATAAATATTGAAGACGCAGGGTCTCTTCTTCAATACCCTGGCTTCCCTGACTTACTACTCGGCTGGGCATTTTAAAAACTATTCAAAATAGTTAGGATGGCGTCGGCTATCTCCCGATTAGCCGACGAGAAGAAATGTTATCGCCATTCCGTGTCGATGTCCCAGTCATAGATAAAAGCCCTAATCTCCACCCACGCACTCGCGATTATTGCCGCATTCAAAGCATCGCGCGCGAGCCGAAAAAGCTATTTGGGTCGGAGATTATCGCGGTGACGGTAAAAACAAATAAAAACAAATAATCCAAAATCGCGGTAACGAACTAAACGTAAAACAAAACTAAACCCGAAAATTAAAGAAAATTAATTACAAGAGTCTACAAAAATAAATAAACAAAAAAATAATACTACTGGATGTGTACTAACCTCCACAGAGAAACAAAGCTATCTATCTGGGACATTCATTAACTAACCAAAACGAATTTATAACCTACAAATAACAATTATTTAACATGTCAATTACAAGTTAATTACAATAAAAATAAAAGAAAAAAATCAAAGAAATTACAGAACAACATATTAAATTCTTCTATAGCCAAATGCTATAGTGTGCATTTTGTTGGAGTGATCCATACGGATTTCTCGAGACAGTTCATAAGCCTCTGTCAGTGAGATAATAGCTACATAATTTCAAAGTTTTGCCGCAATGGTTTGAAACGTAAAATGGATAGTTGTTTCATACCCACCGATTTTGGGAACCGTAATGCCGAAGGAAAAAAAAAAAGACTTAAAATATTGGAAGTCCGAAAGAAGATGGAGATACTGTAACAAGGCTCATGTTTACACTCTTCGTTGTGACTTGATTAGTTTAATACAAAATGGGTTGGATGGAACAATAAACGATATTGTAAGTATGAAAAATGATGTGAGTGTTAAAACTCGGGGTTATCCCCATTGATATGGAGACAGTGCTGGACAGGAACAGAAAGACTGATAAATGAAACTTGTGGTGAAGACAAAGTCCTGGATGAAGTACTCCAACACCTTACTAAACTTGAAGCTCCAATTTAAAATATTGAAAACACACTTAACATTTGCTTCTAACCAGCCTTCAGTTATAGTTTTGGATGGTAAAAATAAAAATCCAAGTTCTAGGCCACCACCTAATAAAAACAGCATGTAAATACCCCGTTATGTCATTGTGCGTATGTAGTGACTTACACACCATGATTAGAAGTGTTCAATCAAAGTACTTCACTGCCCAGTGTGCTAGAATGGAATGTGATATGATTAATGAAGAAGATTTTTAAATAATAAAAGGACTGGACATTTTGAAGCCGAAACCACCACAACAGAAGGAAGAAATACCTCAGACTATAGTTAAATGCTTGAAACCTCTTTATGAAATTGATGAAGTGGAAACATATAAAGGGACAAAGTTCAATGCTTCATGATTACTTGAGAAACTCTTGGTCCAAGGACATGACATATGGAGTATACAAGCAAAATAAAAAAGTATTTCTTGAGAAACAACCAAATTTAATTCTTGCCCAAAATGACATACAAGTAGAATCTGCCGTAATCAAGCCTGCTTCTGGATTTAAACAGAATCCTGATAATTATTCGCATGGGGCCCTTTTGAAACTTTTGAAATACACCAGTGCTCATTTGAAGGATAACGATCCTACCAGCAATGAATATAAGGATGAAACGCATTAGAAGTTTAACATTATTTCCCAGCTGTTCCTAGGTTGTCACAGGTTTTGGTCTCGACAGGAATAATATTAATTTCGAAAAGCTATGTCTACTAATTGCTTCTTAGTGAGCAGGAAATAAATATGGCTACATAGAATGAGTCGTCACGCTAAGTCTTATACTAAGTCTTATGCTGTGTCTTAAGCTAAGTCTTATGCTGTGTCTAAAACTGTGTCTTACATGAAGTACAGTGGCATAGCATAAGACATCACTATGACATTATGTGACATGATATGACATGACAAGAAGGGCCACTGTGCACAACAAATTTGCCTCCTTACAAAACAAAACAGCCACCATGAGTAATTGAAGATGGCTTCATTGCCCTCAGCCTGAAGCCTGTATGCCGACTTCGACTATACACTCTACAGGACAACCCTGGCAGAAAAACAAGATTTCTTACACATGTCCAGATTGGAAACTTATACATCTAAAACCCTCTTAAGGAGGATGGTGAAAGTTGTCAATATGCAGTGAGTGTGAAGGGTTACACCGCACTCCTAACTCATAATTAAGGACACGAATATTTCGCGAATTCGATGACTTGCATGTTAGAGTTAACTATCCTATGCATACTCACGCCCCGATCATTTGTCCAGCTGCTGCTCTGTGACACAGTGGACAATGCACAGGACAATGGATTCTAGCTTACAGGTAATTGAACTCGCGATATTTTCCTGTCCCTACCCACAGGTGGTTAAGGTGTGTTCTCGCCTTGGAGAAATCCAAAGTGATCGTGTATCTCCCTGTTTCAGGTGTCGGAGCGGTACCACACTCTAGTATCCGAAGGGAGTAACCACATACACACTCACAAGGGTGTTGATGTTGCTCCGGGGCTCGTGAGTATTGGTGTGCACCACACCGGGATGGGTTCCTCGGCCTATGGTGCTAGCATTACGCTTCCAGGACCCCTCAGCACTGAAATCTCTCACACCCAAGTTGACCTGCAGTCTTCTCGTGGCACCACCGGATCTTAGAACCGATGCAGGCTCTGGCGTGCGGGCCCTATGCATCTCGGCTCCTCAGAGTTAAGAAAGGAGTATTTGCCTTGATGGATTCTCCGACAGATGGCAACAAGGAGAAACCGCTAGGCGGGGCATTAGACTACCTAGCGCTCAGGCTGTTGGGGTCCAAAAGTCCAGATCTCCAAGTGGGAGATCAAAGGCAATGGAAATGTACGAACCTGATGTGGTCTGGGGAAACAAGTCACACGCCCGAGCCGTGCTGTTGTAAGGGTGGTCCCCCCGGTGGGTTCCCCGTCGAAAGGTGGACCCTGTGTGATCTGAAGTACCCAGATGGTCAGGCTGGAAAACCCACAAATGCCATGAACATTAGGTAGTACTACGGGCGACCAGGTTAGCCCCACGGTAAGGTTATCTTCCGAAACTGGTCTGGGTTGGATTCGTAGTGGTGGTGGTTGCCTATATGCTGGGCAGGCCTGGAGAGGACCCTTCCTCTGCGAAAGGCCGAAGAGTTGCTGTGAAAGTGTCCGGGAGCAGGCCTGGTGAGCCTGTTAGGGGTAAGATGGGCCCCGACTCACACCAAGAGGTGACTGAACTGAGGATATCAGTCGGGGGACAGGTAAGTGGGCGAGAACCAGGGTTGGGTTGCCCTTGGCTCTCTCGCTAGCTTCTGTCTTCCTTTGGAAGATGGATGGAGGCACAATTCAGTGTTCTAAATGGTTCGGGTGGTTCCAACTGACTGTTAGCTAAAGTCCACTGTGCAGTAGAATGTGACCTCTCTCCTCGCTCATGAGGGCTGGGCGCCGGGATGGCCTAGACTAAGAGGCACCATTAACAAAGAAAGCCGCAGGAAACTGCGAGTAAACATAGTATGTCCCTACCCATAAAATAACAAAAGTTGCTCACACCTATGTCGCAGCGGTGGGTCACCAGACGCTCAACAAAGGTTCATGACTGGGCTTGTGTGGAATGCACCAGTCACTATGCGGATAGCACCTGCATAGTGAACAGGGTTGAGCATTTTCAGCACAGATAGTCAAGCTGAGGAGAAAACAGGACTGCCAAAATACAACTTACTGTGGGCGAGAGAGAGTGTCTCTCTGTCGGCCCTCCAATTACTTCCACTATGCATCTTCAGAAGAGCTATGTCGTGCAAACATAGTTTTGTAAGATGTTTCACATGATGCCACCAGGAAGGCATTGAATCAAAGACACATCCTAAGAAATTAATATGGTCCGTAACAAGCAACACATTTCAATCTTTCAAAGTTACTCCGGGAGATGGGATTACCCCATGTTTTCAGCAGAAGTGGAAACCATCGCTATCTGCCACTTCCAGCATGGCAGTGGACAGCCAGATGGATTTGATACTCTGCAGTACACAGGGTGGATAAGCAGCAATATATTATAAAATCATCCATATAAAGTGCACAATATACCGGGGGCCAGACAACAGATACAATGCTGTTGATAGCTGTAACAAACATGGTTACACTCAAAATGCTTTCCTGAGGCAATAAACTCCCACGAATATGACCCTCCATTTCCTACATGGAAAGCTCTAAGGTACATTTTTTTATGAATGTAGGGAGAGATCCACGTAAACCCCATGCAAATAGCTGTTTTTGGACACCATGATGCCAGGTGGTGTCAAAGGCCTTCTATAGGTAAAAAAAAGAAAGCAAGGAGGTGTTGTCGCTGTATAAAGGAATTTTTATAGCTGCCTCTAAGCTGACTAGATGGTCTACCGCTGAACAGTGTTGGCGAAGGCCACACTGGAGAGTTGTTAGAAGCCCCCTAAGATTCGAGCAATACATGGGACGAACATAGTTTTGCAGAGACAGCTAGTCAGCGAAATCGATCGATAACTGGCCATATCTCCCTTATCCTGCCCAGGCTTTAAACTTCTATTAGGGTTAAGACACTGCCAGACGAAAACGAAGAGGCCAAGTAATTTGTTTTTCCCTTCAAGTAGCAGGGTTGTAACATTTCATAATGAATATCATCAGGTCCAGCAGAAGTGTGTGTCGAACAAGAGAGGGATATCTCGAGTTCACGCAGAGAGAATGGCTGATTATAGTCCTCTCCCTGCGAAGGTCCGAAGTCCACACCCTGCTCTTCACAGAGTGCATTTAAAGTCTATAATGAGGGAGGGTATCGGTCGCTACTCGAATGCTGATAAAATATCTACCTCAATAAGTTACAAATGTCTTGAGCACCAGTAATGACTGCATTCTTATGTCAAAGGAAGGGAATATTTACACAAATAGGTTGGCCGCTTATCTTTCTCACTTTATTCCAAACATATTTACTGGTTGTGTGTACTGTAAGAGAGGACAGAAATGCCCTCCAAGACTTCTGCTTACTGTACCGTAATACTCGCCTAGCCAGTACACTGGTGATGTGAAACAGTTCCAAGGTCACCTGAGTTGGATGCAATGTAAACTTCGAAACGCACTTCGTCGGGCACGGATCGTTCCACCAGGGCACACGACTACGTTGACGAGAAGATGAGTTCGGATTTTACAACCTCTGCTGATTATACCTTGCGAGATATCCTACAGTGTAATACCAGTTAGTTTTCTTTGTAGTTCCTAAAATTTGCTGGATTTCATACAACTCCGAAAAAATAGTCATAATTTATTAACAAATTAAAAACAAGTATTTTTGGCCAGTGTACTTGGATTTTGTCTCTGGTTGCTCTGCAATGCAAAAATCATAACATGTTTATGTAATTATTTGCAGGCCAGTGCTCTTTTAAGTACCAGGGAGACATTAGTCATTGAGTCTGATATGCCGCAGTCATGTTTAGACTAGCATTACTGAGCTCAGATTGACCTCTTGGTGTTTTATCTACATTTAATCCACACTCTGATGATCGTATTTCACTCTTACGTCTTATACGCTTCTCCTGATTGTTCATTCTGTGCAAGCCCTACATTGTAATACTGCAGCGAGCATACATCAAATAACTTCATAGAGACATGGTCTTGCGTTGATATTTTCCGAATAGTGAATTACATTGTGAACTTTTGTAAATGTACATTCATGTAATAAAACACTTCGCTAAGATTTTAAACGCTGTCAGCAAAGTAAATGCACAGCATACCTAATCACAATGAAAGGAGACTTCTTACTAATATTACTGTAATAGACTGTCATAAAATGCCAAATACAATTAATTAAGCTGTTTTGATTACTTCTGTAGCTCATATGCCTCATAATTTACTGCATATATCTTTATTTATAACCACTTACTCATCAATACAAATATGAAACTTGAATTTTCACTGATCATGCTTAACAGTGTTCGGTTTGTAAAATGTTCTCAAGCCAGCAATAAACATGTGCGCTCTACAAAATAAGAACTCGAAAGTTTTATCGTCTAAGAAAATTATATAACATTATTGCCTCCATCAACAAACACTAAGACTGCCTTCCTACTTCTTCTATAACACAAGCCATCTTATTCATGATATAACAACATCAATATTTCTCGCATTTCGCAAACAGCCGCGCTTCAGTGTGCGGCATAGTTCACAATGAACTCTTGGAGTGTTATCAGCTACTGTCTATCTCGCGACGAAGGAACAGTGTGTGAAACCAAGATATATCTACTCACCTCGAGTGTGGTAAATGTGCCGGGGCTGTTCTTGATGATGCAGTAAGTGGTGTTGGCGACGGAGAAACCATGTGTCCAGTTGTGGTATGGAACACGACGATAGTTCTTCCTCACCGTCAGCGTGAACTTGATGATACTGTCGCGGTCGAAGCAGGCCATTCCAACAAGATCCTTGAACATGTAGACTGCATAGCGTGCTTTCTGTAAGTCATCCAGTGAAAATACGTCCAGGTAGTAGCTGTAACAACACCGTGCACACAAGTGTCTCTCAGTGCTTGTAAATTGTATCTTTGGTCAGCTCGGGATTGATGCAAGGCAGTTGCTAATGCTTGTGACTACGCGCGCAATCTCGCTTCGTGACATTTCTGTATATTCATTACAAGTAAATAAATTATTTTGCTACTTATGCTGCTGGAACATATGAACTTTGGATACTGTGACAATTTTCGACGATTTGAAACTCCGCAAAATTTTGAATAAGCAAATTTGTCTCCTGTAATCTCTACTGACACAATTCATTAATTTTTTATCCCAAATGATCTTACATGTCAAGTGTTTAATTTTTTATGCAAAGGCTTTAGAATAAATGCAATTTCTAAAAATCACTATTCAAGTACAAAGGTGCATGTTATAAGCCGCTAGTTTCTGTTGTCTAAAGCGTGCATCTTAGATGTAATAAGATTTCACTTTTGGCCATGTGTATCACCTCCGGTCAAATATTCATAAATTGTCTTGCCAACAATATTTGACCGCGGTTATGTAGCCGAAAGCATAATAGTAAGCTTAGTTCTAAGCTGTTTGAGTTGGTAATGAAAGTAACAAAAATCTAGTAATATTAATTTTTCAACCATTGCAATATATATACTTTCGATAGGCATTTATAAATAGACCATTTCGCATTGACATCACAAACATATGTTCTGTATTTCTCTTTCGTAGTTGGATGACCAACAACGATTGTTTGCCTTTGTGGCATGTATTTTATATGTAAACAGGAGGACAAAATTGTTTCAACTGCTAACCTGTGGTGATACAATCGGCCCTAAGTGGCATTTTTTCTTAATATTTAGAACTTATAGTATGAGAGAGCAAAATATGTGATATTTCAAGGGCAAAAATCTAAAAATCCGTTTGTTGTATTGCAACAAAACAATTCAGACACAAACGGTGATATATAAGTGTTAAAACTGTAAGAATGAATTTTTTATGTATGTATTATTTTGCGTAAAATATATTTTCTAAACCACTGCAAAAATTGAGAGCGAGGCCTTAATACTATTTACACTCCAAGCTTAGGGGCATGTTTAGGTCTGCACCTTGTGAATTGGCATCAAACATTTTTATCAAAGTTGAAGGATGTGAGTTCGAATAAAAGTATGCTTTTTGAGTTTAAAAGTTAAATTAATCTTGGTATGTTTACAAAGTTTGACAGCAGAAACAATGTACTCGTTTATTTTTCAGGTAAATCATCGTAATATTGTTTCCGAAACCTTGCGGGTCTACAATTTGGATTTTGAGACGTCAACAAGTATTGTTTCTTCAGAGAGATGTAAGAGGATGATAACTTAGATACTCGCAGACTGTACTAAAGCTGCCACCAACCATCCTGAACTGCAGCTTCTCGAAAGTAATCTGTTAGTAATTGCCATGGAATTGTGAGATTATAGCTGACAAGTTCGTGTCTGCAAGGTGCTCAGACTGATTTGGTGAAGTTAGCTAGATAGCCTGTATTTCCGTACAAGATTTAATTAAATGAAAGATGGCAAAGTTGTTTGTTCCATAACGTAAGTTATTGTTGTGAAGAAGAGCAAATGTAGGCCGTCTTAGTTTAGCTTACTTATGTTCCAATGTATATGTACTTTGCATCATGAGGCAAGTCAAATATTGTGTTAATTGAGTGAGTCCGTAAACTAATTATTTCGGCCAGCAGTGATGTTAAAGGCATGGGGGTGGAACTCATTGGTGGTAAGGAGAAGTGTGGAAAGGCTGGTCACGATGTAAAGGATAGTGATTGGATAGTGAGCTTGGGTAAGTTAGGTTGCCTATTAACTAAGGCAGAGTATGTAGTAAGAGGGAGTAATGGTGAGAAGATCCAGGTGATGAAGAGCAGAATAGTGTGGGTAGGCAGTCTATTCTTAGGATGTCGGTGAGGGTGGAATTTACTTTCGGAGGAATTATTAATGATGAGCGGGGTTGGAAGGTTTAGGAGGAGTTTGGTAGGTAATTAAGGAAGATGTTTAATTTGCCACCGGGCGGTTGCCTAGTTGCAAGTTGTTTGCTGTTATATTGTTATTATTAATGTTCTTATTATTGTTGTGAAAATACTGATACAATATTGTGTCTAGGCTTAAAATTCTGCAAGTCTGTGTTCTTTGAGCGTTGATTGCATTACTAATCAGTGGTAACCTTTTTAATGTTTAAATGTTATGTAGTTTTGTTTTGACACATTGCATTTGGAAGGGTGAATTTTTCAAATTGTTACATGAATACAAAACCATTACCTTAGAAATATAATAAAGGCCTACTTGAAATTTAACTTTATTTGAAGATATTATGGCCAAATTAGTTTGACAGGTCTATGCCATACTGTGTTGTAAATTGCTTGATGTGTGATAAAATAAAGATACTATATAAATGTGCTCTATATCCTTTTTATCACTAACATTGTCAACAGTGTTAATTTGTCCTTCAGTGTTTTGAAAAGAGCAATGCTGATTTTAAAATGTTTGAGTTTTACTTAATTTTCTACAGTTGGTTTTAATGGTTACATTTAACAGGTGAAGCGCTGCAGTAGCTCTTCAGTTTCTTGCTAGTAAGCAGTTTTTTGCATTGCAGAAGTTGGACTTGAAACATACTTGCCGTATAATCGCTGTTAACAGACGAAATGTCGGAGCACACGTTTAGACATTTCAGAGGAAGGGAATCATTTCTTAATCGGTGGCTTTGTGTACAATCTCTTTGAGACGAAACATTACACAGTCGGATGGAAAATGACAAGTTTTTCCATAGTTTTTAAGCTGTAATATAAACCGGTTGTAATATGCTAATAATTTATATTAGTTTGAAATCCGAAGCCTAAGTTATTTGGGAAATATTTCGGATAAGCGTAAATTTGTATCCCATGATGATGTTATAAGTCTTCATTTAACTCGTCAATAACCAACAGTCGGAAAAAGTTCATGTCTACATCAACCTCACACTCGCAAAACGGAGTCACATTAAAATAAACAATAATTTCCACTCAAAATGTCTACAACATGCAGCAGTTTGTTCAGTACGAGGAGAGGTGCAGAGGTAACTGTCTTTCTGCTGTAACCAGCTGAATGTGCCCAATAAAGACTTTAAAATGTTATCTGTGTAAATTGTGAAATGTTTACGGTCTATAGTGATTGTTTACGTTACTTAAGAATTATGTACAATACTGTGCAGGTACCGTAATCCATGCACTATAATTTATATTATTTTCTCAAGTCGACAAAGTGGTAAGCCATGAGCATCAAAACACATTATGGGGTAGGAGGGGTAATTGTGAGACAGCCAAGATGTGGGGAATGATGGGACAAGTACACATCATTGTATCCTAGACTTAAGAAAAATATTAGAATGATGTAAACATATTTAAATTATCTCACGAATTTCCATCACAGATGAAACTTACTTTCAAATATAGGAAGAAAAGTAATTTTACCAGTCGTGAATTTACACGCAAAAACCTTTTGATCGGTCCTCGGTAGCTTTTGTTCCTTTTATTAGTAATAAATTTGTTGTAAATGTGCTTAAATGGAAATTAAATCTGTGTATGGCTATTTATGACACTTAACATTACTTTTCAGTTCCTTCCTAATTTATCATAATCTTGCACAGTAATTTAATTTAATTTAAAAACTAATTCACATTTTTCTTCACCGAATGGAAAATTATGAAACAAATGTGGGAAAGTGTTATGCAGCTTAGATTTGTGGTATATAACAACAGATTTCTGTTTTATGGACAATGATAAGACAACACATGAAATAAACATTACCTGACTAAAATTAAGGAAAACATATATAAATCATATACAAATACACAGTAGCAACTGAAATATTAATATGTGCAAAAAAAAGTCAGAGAAAGTGTTGCAATGCTCACGTTCATAAAATATATTCAAGAGTAAGGGAATTTTGTCCAATTTAACTATTGTTTTTTTTTTAACTTCGAAGTATATTTATAAATATTAAAACAACATTTACACCAACTATAAAAACATAATAAAACAGAGAACATTGCTCCTGGATGGTTCCCTTGTTTGTTTCTCGTCGGAGGCAGACAAGACAGCAAGAGCGCCAGCAGCGGAATCTACTCGTACTGCTTGGCTACACCAAGATGACAAAGAGCTGGCTGGGTCTTGAAATGGGGGAAGACAATTTGAACAGTTGTTGTGTACACGTATTGATGTTAGTAAAAAGTAGTGTGTGAATATGCATTTTTCCTATTTGCACTCGGTTCTTTACTTTGTACGCTTGATCTCTCATCATCATGTAAGCAGCGGTTTATGTCGCAGCTACCCCTAGCCTGCGTGTTTGCTCGAGAATATCCCGTTAATTTACAGTGTACGTTCTTTTAACATATATACGGGTTTATAATACTCTTAGCAGTTTCATGTTACTCTCCATCAGAGAGAGAGAGAGAGAGAGAGAGAGAGAGAGAGAGAGAGAGAGAGAGAGATCGGACAAGAATTATTTAAGTCTTCGTTTTGCTATTGGTAGCAGTAACGTGCGATCCTCAGCGATTAATATTTAAAAGTTACCTTACAAATAGTGTAAGATACTAAATAACCAATGGAGTGAAGCAAGTAAGTCAATAAAATCTGAGCACATTTATTTGCCTCGATTTTTGGACTCTGTCGATTTAGGTGGTTCCACCTCTTATACTTTGTAGTATTTCTCTAACAATGTATTTCTAAATGTGTTTTCTACGCCGTGTTCCTTCCTCAATATTCACCACACAATGACTTCGGTCGTTGTAACAGCACCTTGTTTTACTTAAAGAGCCATGTCGTGTAGTTTGACACATGAATTATGGTCCATGTTGTATAAGACCTTCAGTTGTATGTAATTTACTTTCACTATTATTGATATTATCGTATGCAATTTGATAAGGTTCTTTTTACATTTACATACTTTCCTTGTGTTTAGTATGCTTATTTTTCTCCAACCTTAGATTTCTTGAAAGGTTTAAAGGGCGGAATAAGAAGGTACATAACTGCATCTATTAGCTCCCAAAATGTACAACAAAGGGGGTATGTTATTATTCCAGTCTTCATATCAAGGTGCTCGATGGAAGCACATTAATATCAGGTTAAATACTTCAATTTTGTTTTAGACTAATATATCTATTGTCCTGTGTAACACATCAATAATATGTGAAGCAGCTATCACTTTTATATGAAATATATGTTTTATGTGAATCCAAAGCATGCCAAAAGTTCACATATTTTATTAAAGTGTCTAAAAGCAATTCTAAACACATATGTTACGCTATTTATCATTTAAACATGCAGTCTGTCAGTACGAACATTAATTAAATCAGAACGTATACATGAGGTGTGTGTGGCAAGCTAGCACTGAGAGGGCTATGTAGAGACTCACTCGTCAATGCCAGGTATGCATTCAGGAACACCAGCTCGCCGCAGCAGTTGTACCTCCTCTTCAGAGCAGGTGTTGTGGTAGCTGAGCACATCAAGTGCAACACGGTACTTCTGCTCGGAGCGAGCAATCTTGTCGTAGAGCTGGGCGTGATGCAGGGCCAGACCACAGTAAACAGCAAACATCTCGAATGCCTCCTCGTCATCCTGCAGCAGTGTGACATTTCCTTCAGTACCTCTACTGCACCCACACACCCTCACAAGCACACATGTAAATGTACAAAGAATGTTTAATATTTTGTTGGAATTTACTTGTTTATTTAAGGAATCGAAGCCAAGTTATATTGGGGGCTGCAGAATGTAGTTGTTACGTTTATAATTTTATCTGTCTTTTCTCTCTTTCTGTCCGTATCTACGACGGTTAGAATGGATTAATGAAAGCCTGATAATGTGCCCAGCTAGCTAAAGAAAAATAAAACAATTGCCGACGAATCCACGCACATCGGGTTGAAGATTCCGTTGACGTTGAACTACTTTGACTTACGTTAGCGACACAATTAAGTATTTTCTCAAGTGTTGAAAGATAATTGACGGAGTTGAGTTATTTGGGAAACGGCCGCGACTACCTGGAAGTCCACTCGACTGGTGACCCCTAAGTGCGCTGTCCACCGCCCCGCAGTTTGACGACGACGAAGAAATAATCCCTTTCCCACCGGAGTTAAACACGCGTTGCTTGCTTGCTTACATATTCGCGTCTCTCCAGCATCCCGCGTAGTCCTCTGTTAGCCTTGCGTCCCTTCTCCACCCCCGAGCGCAAGGAGGTGACGATGTTCCTCTCAGCCAATCAGAGAGAGGCACCTTACTTCCTGCGAATGTGTGAGTCCGCAATTAATGGCCTACGTTTATTACACAAATAAAGTTATACATACATTTTAACATCAATAAAATACATAAATAATCTTCTTACTGTTGAATATTATTGGCATCTCTTAATTAATACATTATTACTCTAAGTATTTAGTTACCAGTGGTCAGGGGAACGAGGAGTTGAAGAAAGAGTGGGAAGAGAGAGGGAGAGAGAAGCTATTTTTTCTGCTCTGGACCACATGTGGATTTGCAGCTGGCCTCCCAGATCGCCAGTCTGACGGTTGCTTACTCACAACAACTATAATTTACATATGTGAACTTATGCTAATTACATTTCCATATTTGATCAACTGGCGCTTGGCAGGTTACAATGATACCAAACAAGACATATTTATTGCATGATTTATGATTGTGATAGTTTTAGGTGTTTTTAATTACTGTGGATGGCGTATCACATTACGCCTTAATGAATGACGAGTACGTCGTACCTGTATATACCTCTGACCATTGCACTGTAATAAATATTAATGTTCAATCCACTTAATTGAAACTATTGCCTTTACAGAAAAAATAAGAAAAATTTCTTAAATTGTAGCTTATCGCTATATTTTATAGTATATACGAAATATGCCCATTACACAGTGTTCAATCAACTGCCCTTATATAGTTACGATCTGGGTTTAATTCCCGGTACGGTCATTCCCGATTTTAGCTTGTGGGGAGCGTAGTGAATGTTGCCGTTGGCTAGCGTGTATTCTCAAAGCTCTCAAGTTTCTCCTCGCCCTTTCATTCCAATGCTGCGCCACACCTACCGTCACTTCACCACTCATAAGTACCCAAGACCTTGCTATTAAGCACAGACTAATATCTATTCACTTATTTACCTATACGAATTATTTTTGTTAATATTGTCATGAAAATAAAACTTAGGAAACAAATTTAAAAAAAAAAAAAAAACTTTTTTTCCTTCTGATCCCTGTTTGGTATTGTTCGGTTACTGTTTTTTATAGAAGTTTTTAGTTGAAGCTTTTGTTTGGAGTTAAGTTTTATTAGTAAAGTGGCGAATCGCATGACATTCTACACTAACATATTTCACTGCCAACGAGCACAAGCAATAGCCCACACCAGCAAGCTTGTATCAGGATCACTGTCACTGTGATAGTACATCTCGAGTAGTGTTGCCTCTCCAGGTCTATATGGCAACCACTAAAAATACGAGCCAACCAGACCAGACACGGGAGACAGAGCGTTATCCACATAGATTATATCTGCAGGAAGGAGATGCTGTATGACGGTGGTGACGTGTGTTGGCGACCAGTCGGTCATTCGCCATTGATTGTCTGGAAATCACTGTGTTCAGTGGCCACCCAATAGTACTGGATGTTTCTGTTTGTTTATTTGACCCACTTGCCTGTGTTAGGAAGCTTAATGGCTCACGGAACATAGCACTTTGTATGAGGTCGATAAAAGTATGTTATATGCGACCAGTACTGTGATAGTAGCCAGCTGAGGTAAACCCGAGACAGTAAAAGAACAATGTCCCAGCACATGCTTGCACTTAAGTGTGGCTGGAAGTCACTGTGCACTTGGCAGTCTACAAGTAGGTCGCAAGAGTGGTACGAGTCAGTCCGAGGTAAACAAATGAAGAAACAAGATGCATATAACAGGGAAGGCAAAGACCGTGCTGGACGAGTTGCTGATTCTTCACTTTCTATCTGTGGTATTCTAGAAAAAGGAGACATCCTTCATTCATATTATCAGTTCCCATATTTCAGGTACGAGAGTAGATCGTATTTAATTTAGTTGAGTATGTTCATTTAATTTTCCTAGGTGAGGTTGATTATTAACTTTGGACAATCCATGTCTTAAGTTTATTTATTATTTATTCCCCTGCTGTCTACTAGCATGTAATGAGTATTCCATTTAAAAAATTTAACCTTTATGATTTTATTGAACCCTTCCTGTTTTCATTGTACCTACTGCCATTTCAGGAACAACTATGGATGCATCTTTACTGTAAAAGCATAATAAAAATTTTGCAACCTGACCGTGTTAGTGAAACAGTGCCACCTGTCTATTATTATTTTCTCTAAATAGATATTGGAAGTACATTGATGTTTTGATATTTACCTTTTGTTTGAGGAGTATTTATTTTTTTATAATTATAAAGTATAAGATTTAGTAAATAAAAGATTTCTAATTATGGTTTCCAACCCAAACATCTCACTTTGTACTTCTGTCTTAGAATTATTATGCTGCCATTTTTTAACCTTGTTTTAAAACTGAGTGTTTTGAGCCCCACTTGTATTGATTTAGTGTTATCACTTTTCTTCTTTCGTACGCTCCTCTCGTTTAGCCAAGTAAATTACTGGAAACTGATAGACGATCCACAATATAATCATGCTGGAGCTTCAATATGGACAGGCATCGTGTCGGCCTATAGCGACATTTATTCCTGTAAAGATAATGCCCTCACCACCTATTTTACTCTCTTATTCCCTTTCCTATCTTTACCTCTAATAACCCTTATCCTCCCTCTCATAGTTATCCGTACATTCTGGCACATTTTAGCTGGAATAACTTGACATGGTTTGGCGGTAGCTCTGCAGTCTTAGCTGTTAGTATTTAATACCTGATCTACCCCATTCTCTTATCCTTTATACCAGCTCCTGCTTCTCGACACATTTTTGGTGGAGGTGCCATCTTGTTTACTCGATTAAGAAAATACTAGGAGAAAACCTTGGATGTTCCATTACTTTGTTTACCTGGTTATTAAAGCACAGTTTAACGATCCAGAATTAGAGCCTCTAATAAAGGAAGTTGAAAAATTCTCTAGTCTGACTCTAAACATAGTAATATAGCTTAGAACGTATGTTTAAAAGACGTATATTGAGCACAACACTGGACCTGAAGGTAGACGGAAATTGCTAGTATTACTTGATAAGTTGAGAATAGAAATCTTGAGTGAGTGTCATAATAACATGCTGGTTTGTGAACGCTTTGGTTTGGCTAGGACAGTAGACAAAATTAGGTGTCGATATTGCAACAATGAACGAACAAAAAGTAGATATTAATACCTGTAATGATTGCCAGACGAAAAATGGACCAAACCAAACATCAGCTGGATTTTTGCAACCAATACCTTCATGAGGGCCTTTTTAAAAATTTGGGAGCGATTTTTATGCTCGTTCCGTAAAACACACAATGGTTTTAGGTACTGTATTACGTGTACATATTACTGTACGTGACTGAAAATGCACAAGAAGTAGAACAATTTCTGTTAGGCAACTAAATTCGTAGACATTCCAACCCTGATTCAATTTAACTGATGTAAAGTACTTAGTTGTGTAGTGGGGAAGAAGCTTTTTAGGCTCATTGATGTTCAGGGTACGATGGCATCTGGTTATAGACCACAATGTAATGTGGCATCCATAGAAAAATTACCATGGTGTCGAATTACGTAACATCAAATCAAAAGGTGTGGAATGTGTTACTTCCTATGGCGACATTCGTTAAAATATTTCTAAACCACAAAGTGCAAAGTTTAGTCTTTCTATAACCCGTAATATTTTAACTGATTAAATTCTCTAGCAGGCAGACATTGGCACTATGTTGAGTATCAGCGGCAAGAAGTCAATAGCTTGAAATTTGTGAAGAAAGCAGTCCAGAATTATCAGCACTCTTATGTCATTAAAGCTATCAAACTTTGCATAAACTAGTCGATGAGTTAGATACAGTATTTTCTTGGAAAAAAATAAAACTGGATAAATGGTGTCCTAAAAAGATATTGTACTCTGGTACATGAAGACGGATTTGTATTGACTTTCAAAGAAGTTAATGGTTAAATACGAGGTGTTAAATGACAAGGCTATATTTAAAAACTCAAAGGAATCCTTGTATTCCTATATTAATACTGTCTTCTGCTGCAGCAGGGAAAACTATGTGGGCTGCTATAATGATGGAGCGAAACGAATGCAACCATCATTCTTCTCTTTTCAAACTCGAATGTATTCTCGTCACTGGCTACAAGTACTATTTTCAAAAATCATTATTGGAGATGCTGTACATGACAGAATATATTTGATCAATCCTGGAAAACTATTATTGATGACACGGCGTTAGCGCAGGTAACAGGTAAACAAAAACAGCACCAACTGCCAAACTGTTTTAAGGAGGGTTTTTGCTCATCCCAACCTATTGTGTTCTTTGGCAAACGTACACCTGTTCGAAGAATTATCAACAAAAGTTCAACACCTATTCTTTAATCCTGGATCATATCTCTTGCAGTAAAGACAGTCTTATAAATGTCTTACGTGAGGAAATTATCAAAGAAGTACGACTGCGTCTGTCATCTGAACAGGCTGTGATATTGTTGGAAGTCTTTCCACAGGACGAGCGGAGGATTTTAAAGAAGGAAGTATTGCTGAACCTCAGTCAAACCAAGGCGAGGTAAACACAACAATGATTTTACATGACATGCTTGCAAATGAAAATTATTTCACATTGCATGTATTCGGTTGCGATGATAATGGCGTTTTGGTTATATTCGATTTTGCACAATATAGCTTCCATAGTTTGGACACAAAGGAGTAATCCTTCGAGGCATAACTCAAAACTGTATCAGAAATGCCTACAAATATGGTTTAACATTATTTGACTTCTACAATTTCACTGCCTGTGATACTGTAAGCCAGTTTAGGTACAAGAAAAACAGTTGCTCTGGCCAACTAAACTAAACTTCTCTGCTGTCCGGGTTGTGAATGTTTCGGGAAAGAGTGCTTCATTCAGTATTCAAGGGCACAGACCATATCCGGTACAAACAGAAGCTTAGGCAGTGCAGACTAAATTTGAAAGGTTAAAAATATTTCCAAATATGTTATGTCTGTGTGTTAACTCTGCAAGTAGCCTATCCTACGACACAGTCAAATTAATTTTATTTTACATCAGTACTATTCATTATGTATTTTACTGATAATTTTTCCTTGCCGAATTCTTTTGTTGTCTAAATTTACAGTCCGCTACTATTACTTGACACAAAATTAATTATTGGCCGTTTATATAAAAAATTATAAATATATTATTTTCGGTTATAACAATACATGCACAGCTAATAGTAGTATAACTGAGCAATTAAATATGTTTACATATCCAGATTAAAATGTTTTGTTTTCAACATATGAAGTTCCAACATTTGTTTGTTGCTACAAAAATCAAGGATCTTAAGAATGTACTTTATATACTAATTAGCCGATTTTACGAAACGTTATAATACACTAGATACAGGACAAAATATTATTTTACGGATTTCACGTCAATCCTATCAACTATTTGCGTCTAATTTTGCAATAAAAGTACAGTCTACCCTCGTATGTATCACTGAGTGTTTTACTAAATTCATAATTGTTTGCGCTTTGGGTATCCTAGGACCATAGTCCGCTAAGATTTACTGCAATACACATTTTTTCGAAGTATGCTTGGAAGTCTGGATTCCATCTTTGATTCTCATTCCAAGGAATACAGTCAAGAATAAGAATAAAATATCAGAAAGAAAAAAAAAATTACATTAAATTTTAAATAATTACTGACAAAAATTAATTGCTTGACTTAAACCACGCTAGAAAGCAACAATATAAAAAATTAAATTTGATCAGTAGGGCGTAAGATATATTCCCCAGCAGAAATGTGTAACCATTAATTTTAATCCAGTCTAGCGAACAAACTCCCAGGATTTCAAGTGGGCAACGTTACTTTTTGGACTCAATTTAATGCGCTTCTTCAGGAAATATACAGTGTCGCTTGTTTAGGAGAATCCTACGACACTCGCAGCTAGGCACAATTTACGACGCGTGTCACTCTACTACCTAGAGACGAATGTTTTATAGACGAACGGCTACTGAGATATATTTAGCAAAGTACAGGGAAGTGCATTAATATACGACTGTTTGTGTCTCAGCATAAACACGTGTTTGTGCTCCATATGAGTGACACATTTTACTATCCACCTCTTCTCCCTTACCGGGGTTGTAGTGGCCGAGTGGTCAGACCATTCGCCTCACCTAGGCGATCCGGGTTCGATTACCGTCGGGGGTCGGTCCGTGGATTTCGCATGTGGGAATCGCGCCGGGCGATGCCACAGGTCGGTGGGTTTTCTCGGTGATCTCCCGTTTCCTCCGCTACTTCATTCCGGCGATGTTCTATTCTCATATCATGTCACCCCTCACCAGCACTGAAGACTTTGATGTTAAGCTTGCCCAAAATCTCTCACTCTCACGCTTGTCCCTCTATTCCAACTACTAAGGAGGAAACACCGCGAGTCCTGTTACTCCAACGAGCTATATAGTGAACACAGAGGGGCG
This sequence comes from Medauroidea extradentata, assembly GCA_003012365.1. Classification (NCBI taxonomy): domain Eukaryota; kingdom Metazoa; phylum Arthropoda; class Insecta; order Phasmatodea; family Phasmatidae; genus Medauroidea; species Medauroidea extradentata. The sequence continues at coordinate 44,765 of PNEQ01078438.1, read as the reverse complement.
GAAACAGCAATCTCCAAGGCTCTGAGGTGAAGCCCAATTGAACGTGGTATACTGACTCTAGATAAAATGGCGGACCCTTATTTCCGGTCTAGAGACGAGAGCGATTATGCTAATTTAAACTTTATTACAGTATAATATATTACAATAATAATTTGCATTTTTTCCTGTGTTTGGCGGGAATATAAAGGAGCTATAAAGTAACAGATTTTATGCTAACATATGACGGAATTTTAACATAATGTTGGCCACACTGCTGTTCGCCATGTTTTCTGGGGTTAAAACAGCCGTTCAGCTGGGATTCACTTTGGAAGCGTTTCCGCCCCTCTATGTTAACTATAAAGCTCGTTGTGTTACTCCAACAGCTGAACAGTGGCACTGGGAGCAACGAGTATATACAGCTATACCGGCCGCACATCCTGGCCGCTTTAAATGTAAGTGGGTTGTCCTCAAGAGTTTGCACATGCTGTGCGTGTTTCTTTAATTTGTTAATGTAAGTTTATATGCTGTCCTCTAGCCATCTGTGTTGAGTGATAAAAATGTCAGTGGTTTTGACAGAGAGAGAGAGAGAGACGCACTACCCCAACTATTAATTCAGGAGAGAACAGAGATTGAACGGCGTAGAAGAAGGTAACTGCGTCCACTCACCTTGTGGAAGCGACCAGAGTGCTTATTGACCATTTGCACGACTCCTATGACGCCGTTGCCGGTGAAGATGGGCATGCAGAGGATGGAGTGTGTATGGTAGCCAGTGAGCTGGTCGATGGTGCGGTTGAAGCGTGAGTCACAGTAGGCGTCAGAGATGTTGAGTACTTCTCCCGTCAATGCCACGTGACCGGCGATACCAGTCCCCAGTGGGAACCTGCAGTCACGTCAACCACACACTGCATGTGTACATTACATGTTTAGTAGGCTGTATGACTCGTGACCAGTGACAACAGCTGTGTGTGCTTCTATGGATACTACCTGCCAGTTAATTAGTTTCTTCTGCTGAACTGTCAGTATTGCTGTTCTATCACTGCTTCACTTTAATGGAATTGACTTTTTTGAGAGTTTATATGATATCCACACAACTCTTAGGAACGGGGAGGCTATGTATTTTTACATAAAAATTGCCTAGTAATTAAGTATTCCCTTAACCACTGTTAAGATTAAACTAACGAAAATATTAAGAACCTGGCTTACGACAAAGCTCATCGGCTAAAAACACTTTTACTTTAACTTTTTGTTTGTAAATGTGTTTCATTCAACTTTAATAAAATATAAAAAAGAACCAATAATTCATAGCATTAATGTAAAATTCTTCTTATTCTTGCTCGTCTTGGCTAAAGATAAGTTGTGAGTATTGTTCCTTACCTGAGGCTTTTACTTGCTACTGGGTCTGACTGTGATCATGGTTGAACTGATTTACGCGCCTAACAGCTATGAATAATGTATGGTTGATAACACTGTTTACTGTTTTTGATCCAACCCTATCTTGTTAGTAGAAAATAAAGTGGTCTACTGTAGAAAACAAATAACCGGGAATGCTATTAACAAGCGGTTTACCAGTTTGTGAAGTGAAGACTATATTTAACCCCATACTTGTCAGGGAAGCTACTGTGTATAAGCAGTGAGTAGCTTCATGTACCGTGAAGATTCTATCGTCTTTCCGAAGACGTTTTGTGATGACACCAAAATCTGGGTCGCATGGTGAAAATCTTGGATTGTCTTAAATCTACCCATGCCCATCAGCGACAGAAGAATGCGACAAACATTCGAATTTGAATTCACCTCGCACAACGTTTTGTTAAAAATTGTATAGAGATTTACTTTATCTCGAGGAATTTTTTTAAATATAATCCGATACAAGTAGTGGAGACCTAATCACGGGATTGTGTAGCATTTCATTCATTGTTACACGAGCTCACCATAGAGGCAGGTTGTCTCAACTTAACTATTTCCTGAGTAAGATTCTTTGCAAATCTACATTACGGATGTCGTAAATACCTATACACAATATTGATAGGGCCTATAGACTAATAATTGCTATCATTGCTATGTCATCAAATGTTTTATTCTGAAATGCAGAGTAAAACTTATTTCTCCCAGCCTTATATAATAAATGTTATACAAAAGTGCCTCTTTTTACCACCTTCTTGAAACATAGAGACATGATTTTGAAGTTGTGTACGTTAGTCTGTGGTAGTGGCCTAATCAAAATCCATACCAAATACTCTAAGAAAAATTCTCTCTAATGAGTGAAGTACGAAGCCGGCCTGAATTGAAGATTATTTTCTTTGAATAATTTCTGACATTTCCCTTGTTTAAAGCTGAGAGTTCGAATAATACGTTTTCCCGTTGTAATATGTGATTTATATAATAAGAAATAATATTTGTGAAACTTATACAGTATGTATACTAACCTATACTCTTCTCTAATCTCTAGGACTAGGACATTTTTAATTAAACTCTGATTCATCTCACTCGTATTTGACACAAAGAAGTTAAGAAAATATAAGGATTAAAAATAGTAAACCTACACTTTATCCACCATAAAGTAAAGACACAACGTTAACTTTTTATAACCATTTGTGTTTTGTAATGTCTCAGTTAAACTTCAGTTAAGCCCAGAATAATTAAGTCTTGAGAATTTTACTCGGTACACTGTAAAATCTTGCTAACACATTGAAGTAGTTGTCTTCGTGAAATTTCTGCAAACATTTTTGTCTGTATTAAATTAAATATCAATGGTTGTTACTGATAGTTTACTTTACTGCTATTATAAACGTATGCCTACAGTTCAATTATTCAATTTTCAATAAATCACAATGTCGTCGGTTAACAAATCTGAAAAATTTGTTGTTTGTTTTTATCGGTTACAACATGTGCCGTATCAAATACGACACGACTTAAATCATATACATATTATTTTTTATTTTATATTTCCTAAATTCAGGCTATATTTCGCGTTGGTACTAACTTCTTTAATATTATATTAACAATAGTAGGCGGTGTTGAGTAATTTTAATTTATTAATGATATTTCTGAAAGTTCACTTTCAATTACAGCTATTCTTTCTTGCTACATTAGTTCGAGCCGACACTAGTCGCGCTACAGTGTTTAATATCTTAGCAGGACAGTAGCTGCTGAGCTTTACATTCCTCTGTCAGTTGTTCTGTCGTACCTCGTCTTCATGCCACGTGGTGCTGCCGTTGCAGTGCGTGATTTCTGTATTTCACCGCGTGATTTCCATGCATTTTAGCGATTCTGATCATGTGATTGTAGCATGTTACTGTGTTTCAATGCTCACTTTACCGATGTTGGTACTGTTGCTAACCATTTTCGATGCTCGTTTGTTCAACGTTTCTGCAGCTTCTTCTATTGCATTTCTTATCGCTTTGCCGTCAACCACCACGCTGTCAAGTTGAGTGTGTTTGGTGTTCCTGCCTTTTTGGCAGATCTTGGCACTTTAGTTGCCATAATTTACTTAGTGTAAGGTAGCAACATTTATATTTTGATGTAGGAAGAACTGTAGTGCTACATATGTTTTTTAAATTCTTAATTTGTGGTTGTTTCGTCTGAATTTCACCAAGTGATTATCTTCACCCTCGTCTGGTGAGTAACTTTCCTATGAGAGGTTTTATGCTCTATTTAAATTTCATCTTCTGTACTTTTTTGATAATTTCTGTGTGGTGAGGGTTCATGTCCTGGCCGATTTTCATCTTGGCCTATTCACTTGATGGCGTATTCACGAGCTGACATGTAGTCTCTACTACAGATGTCCAGTCATTCTGGCCTATTTTGGGGCCTTTTCTTCGCCTTTTTGTCTTCTTTGTCTCGCCACTGTAACTGGAAAATAGGAAGTCATCCCAGCGTACTGTACTCTTCTACTGCGGGACTTTTAAGCTGCAACTAAATTTGTATTGTATTTTAATATTTAAATTAACAGCTCTCACACTTACCTTTTTAATGTAATATTTTGTACGTTTTTAATAGTTAATTTGAATTTAATGACCATTTTAAATTTTATAAGGTGTAACGGAGGCATCAAATTTTCATGTAATTTTGTTTTTGTTAATTTATTACGTCATTGATTTGGACGTGCGTTATGTATTTAGCCTACAGAATGGGCATTTGTTGTTTTGATGATTTTATTTTGAATTTAAGAAAAATAATAATTGTTTAATTAATTCACTATTTTAATTTAACTGTGTCTACAATATTTGGGCTTTTAATATTTTCGGTACATTTGCAGTACTAATGGACTTAATCATCGATGTTATGTGAATTTTATTTAAAAATAAAAAGAAAAAATATTTCATATTAGGCCTTCAATAAAAATTGAATATTCATTTTGACCAACCACGAATTTCAGAGTTATCATATAATATATTTTCCTCTGGTGTAGATTGTTCATCATGGCGAGAGATCCTATTTATATTTTTATTTAAATAATTATTTTTCTTTGCCCGTTGCGTATGGTAGCCCAGCATTCATTTAATCGTACATTGCTTCCACTTTATGTTTGTTTGTTTACAACAGCTTCCTCTGGTTTTTGTTTGTTTGTTAATGTGCCACCTGCTGTTTTGTGTTTTTATTGGTGGGCATTTTTGTGTTTATGTGCCAGGGACTGTTGTTTTCGCTTTACGATTAATGGCTACTTAAAAATAATTCATCAACCTACCATACGCACACGGCGCAATCAACAGTTCATAGTTATAACTGTTTCAAACAAAACTACATTAGACGGAAAGAAACAGTAAATGAATAACCTTGCCTTCAAGGAAATTCATATTTTTTAGACACAACATTCTTACCTTTGTGAAGAACATACGTTTCTCATTTAAGTGAACTGTTTTAGCTCTATTTAATTTTATTTTGTGTGAACTTTCATGATAATTACTACAGACACTGTCAACTTAAATCATGCCCATGTGTATACTGTACACTGGACGAGAAAAATAATTATATTGTACAACGCAACGTAAATACATGCACCAAAACTCAGTACTCAGTACAGTTATTTACTGTGAGGGCAACCACGGTTTATTTTAACGAATAAAAGTCTTAGATAGTAGCTCGTTGAAAAATTCCAATCCCCGAAAGAAGCTAAACCACCTGCGTAACACACTCCTCCTAAACGAATGTTGATGACTGTGTACATTGTTTGGAATTGAAGTCAAAAAAATAAACAAAGTACTGAGTTACGCACTACCTGTACAGAAAGTGACTTTAAATGCAAATTTTGCTTTCTTAAGACACTATATATCAGTGTCTTTCAAATTCTGACTATATGTTGCGTGCCTCGTTTTAAGGAGGATTGCGGTGTAAATTATGCATACTGAGTCGTGAAACACTGTGTACTTAACGGGCGACACAGCTGCGCAGTTAACTAGCTTGTGCCAATCAGAGGGAGCGAAGCTATGACGTGTTGGGGACAGCAGTTGTGGTCACAGTATTAATTGAGAACATTGAGGCATAATTTGTAGTTTACCGTATGCTACGTTTTTACGTTGAGGATTGTCGATGCCCTATTGATGCCCAATCTAGCGGGGCATTGGACGACGTGTGTCAAATGATTTCGCTGTACGTAAGCAAGAGTTGTTTGGGTGCTACGTTGGACTACCAGTGAGCTGTGAACAACATTTTGCGCTGCAGGATTTGTTATGGGATTTGTATCATCACTGCGCAAACTAACTGACTGACAATTTTACGTTAGGTTTCTGGTTGTGTAATCGTTTACCTTGCTTCAAATGGGCAGTTATGTTTGTTGGACGCAACTGTGAGTTTAGTAATATGTTTGGAGTTGTCAGTTTTCTTAATAGTTTGCTTTGAGGAGGCATGGTTTCAATATGTCTTTTGTTTCCTATTAATATGTGGTGCTGTTTCTGTCATGTTTTAATAAATTTAAATTGAGGCGATCTATAGAACTGTGGTGAATACGCACGTATTGTAGCCTAATATGAATAGACTTTAAATTTACAATTGGAATTGCAAGTGTATCGTTGTGGTGTTTTTCCGTAACCGTTGGTATATAATATATATTTAGATTAATAAACAGCAGCGTTATGTCTTTTTCACTTTTGATTGATTTAATTGCGCCTTTTCAGGCTGTTATTGCTTTATGTATTTCTGTTTTCTTACACTTAAGATTGCCCCCTAACTTTACAAGACTTCTGTTGCGCCCCTTTGTTATTAATATTGAACAGGGCGTAACACATGTAACAAAACACTTGTTATGTCTTTCTTTAAAATCACGTTTGCATACTTGGATACTTGCATCGCTGGGGTAAGCAATTTTTTTTTTCATTTGCAAGTGCAGTCTTAATTATCTCTCGCGACGGTATAACAGTAAGATATGACACAACAGCAAAAGCATTCTGCAAGACTGTCACAGTCACCATGCAGAGTGACGAGTATACAGAATATAGTGAGGCAGGAAGCAAACCCAGACCTGATCTCCTTGGGCGTTGGAAAGACGGACTCGATTACGTCGTCTGTCAGAGGACTGCCGTCCTCACGAACACCCACGTCGAAGATGCGTGCGTACAACTCCTGGTGTTTGGCGTCGACGAGGAAGAGCGAGGCGCGGTCCGCGTCCACAAGCCTCTGTGCGAAGTTCATGATCTTAATGACAAGAGCATCCATGCTCACCATGTCCTGGAAGATAGACCTGCACACATACTGTGCCTTGGAATATGCACGTACTCAAACATTGTGTTCTGGCAAGTGTTAAACTATGTCCTGGAAGATAGATCTGCACAAATACTGAGTCTTGGAATAAGCACGTACTCAAACATTGTGTTCTGGCAAGTGTTCAACTATGTCCTGGAAGATAGACCTGCACAAATACTGTGTCTTGGAATAAGCACGTACTCAAACATTGTGTTCTGGCAAGTGTTCAACTATGTCCTGGACGATAGACATGCACACATACTGTGTCTTAGAATATGCAAGTACTCGAACATTGTGTTCTGGCAAGTGTTCAACAATGTCATGGAAGATAGACCTACACACATACTGTGTCTTGGAATAAGCACGTACTCAAACATTGTGTTCTGACAAGTGTTCAACTATGTCCTGGAAGATAGACCTGCACACATACTGTGTCTTGGAATATGCACGTACTCAACCAATGTGTTCTGGCAAGTGTTCAACTATGTCCTGGAAGATAGACCTGCACACATACTGTGTCTTGGAATATGCACGTACTCAAACATTGTGTTCTGGCAAGTGTTCAACTATGTCCTGGAAGATAGACCTGCACACATACTGTGTCTTGGAATATGCACGTACTCAAACATTGTGTTCTGGCAAGTGTTCAACTATGTCCTGGAAGATAGACCTGCACAAATACTGTGTCTTGAAATATGCACGTACTCAAGCATTGTGTTCTGGCAAGTGTTCAACAATTTCCTGTAAGACAAACCTGCACTAATACTGTGTCTTGGAATATGCACATACTCAAACATTGTGTTCTGGAAAGTATTCAATTATGTCTTGGAAGATAGAACTGCACACATACTGTGACATGGAATATGAACATACTCAATCATTGTGATCTGGCAACTGTTCAAATATGTCCTGGAAGATAGACCTGCACATATATTGTGTCATGGAATATGCACGTACTCAAACAATGTGTTCTGGCAAGTGTTCAACTATGTCATGGAAGTTAGACCTGCACACATATTGTGTCTTGGAATATGCACGTACTTAAACATTGAGTTCTGGCAAGTGCTAACTATTTCCTGGAAGATAGACCAGCACACATACTGTGTCTTCAAAATTTGCACGTACTCAAACATTGTGTTCTAGCAAGTGTGCAACTATGTCCTAGAAGATAGACCTGCACACCTAGTGTGTCTTGGAATATGCACATACTCAAGCATTGTGTTCTGGCAAGTGTTCAACTATGTCCTGGAAGATAGATTTGCACACATATTGTGTCTTGGAATATGCACGCACTCAAACAATGTGCTCTGGCAAGTGTTCAACTATGTCCTGGAAAATAGACCTGCTCACACACTGTGTCTTGGAATACGCACATACTTAAACATTGGGTTCTGGCAAGTGTTCAACTATGTCCTGGAAGATAGACCTGCACACATTCTGCGTCTTGAAATATGCACGTAATCAAACATTGTGTTCTGGCAAGTGTTCAACTATGTCCTAAGAGATAGTCCTGCACACATACTGTGTCTTGGAATATGCACTTACTCAAACATTGTGTTCTGGCAAGTGTTCAACTATGTCCTGGAAGATTGACCTGCACATATTCTGTGTCTTGGAATATGCATGTTCTCAAACATTGCGTTTTGGCAAGTATTCAGCTATGTCCTGGAAGTTAGTCCTGCAAACGTATTGATTTCTTGAATATGCACGTACTTAAACATTGTGTTCTGGCAAGTGTTAAACTATGTCCTGGAAGATAAATCTGCACACATACTGTGTCTTGGAATATGCACATACTTAAGCATTGTGTTCCGGCAAGTGTTCAACTATGTCCTTGAAGAAATACCTGCACTCATTCTGTGTCTTGAAATATGCACGTACTCAAGCATTGTGTTCTGGCAAGTGTTCAACTATGTCCTATAAGATATACCTGCACACATACTGTGACTAGGAATAAGCACGTACTCAAACATTGTGTTCTGGCAAGTGTTTAACTATGTCCTTGAAGATAGACCTGCACACATATTGTGTCTTGGATAATTCACGTGCTAAAAATTGTGTTCTGGCATGTGTTATCTATGTCCTGGAAGATAGACCGTCACACATAATGTGTCTTTGAATATCCACGTACTTAAACGTTGTGTTGTGGCAAGTGTTCAACTATGTCCCGGAAGATAGACCTGCACACATACTGTGATTTGGAATATGCACGTACGTAAGCATTGTGTTCTGGCAAGTGTTTAACTATGTCCTGGAAGATATACCTGCACACATACTGTTTCTTGGAATATGCACATGCTCAAACATTGTGTTCTGGCAAGTGTTCATCCTTGTCTTGGAAGATAGACCTGCAACCATACTGTGTCTTCGAATATGCTCGTACTCAGAAAAATGTGTTCTGGCAAGTGTTCAACTATGTCCTGTAATATAGACCTACACACACTTTGTCAAGAAATATGCACGTACTCAAACATTGTGTTCTGGCAAGTGTTCAACTATGTCCTGGAAGATAGACCTGCTCACACACTGTGTCTTGGAATATGCACGTACTCAAACATTGTGTTCTGGCAAGAGTTCAACTATTTCCTGGAACATAGACCTGCACACATACTGTTTCTTGAAATATGCACGTACTCAAACATTGTGTTCTGGCAAGTGTTCAACTATGTCCTGGAAGACAGATCTGCTCACACACTGTTTCTTGAAATTTGCACGTACTCAAACATTTTGTTCTGGCAAGTGTTTAACTGTTTCTTGCAAGATTGACCTGCACACATTCTGTGTCTTGAAATATGCACGTACTCATATATTGTGTTTTTGCAAGTGTTCAACTATGTCCTGGAAGATAGACCTGCACACATACTGTGTCTTGGAATATGCATGTACTTAAACATTGTGTTCTGGCAAGTGTTCAACTATGTCTTGGAAGGTAGACCTGCACATGTACTGTGTCTTGGAATTAATCAAGTACTTAAACATTGTGTTCTGGCAAGTGTTCGACTATGTCCTGGAAGATCGACCTGTACTCATACTGTGTCTTGGAATATGCACGTACTCAAACATTGTGTTCTGGAATGTATTCAATTATGTCCTGGAAGATAGACCTGCACACATACTGTGTCTTGGAATATGCACGTATTCAAACATTGTGTTTTGGCAAATGTTCAAAGATGTCCTGGAAGATTGAACTGCACACATACTGTGTCTTGGAATATGCACGTACACAAACATTGTGCTCTGGCAAGTGATCAATTATGTCTTGGAAGATAGACCTGCACACGAACTGTGTCTTGGAATATGCTTGTACTCAAACATTGTGTTCTGGCAAGTGTTCAACTGTGTCCTCGAAGATAGACCTGCACACATAGTGTTTCTTTGAATATGCACGTACTCAAACATTGAGTTCTGGCAAGTGTTCAACTATGTCCTGGAAGATTAAACTGCTCACATACTGTGTCTTTTAATATGCACGTACTCAAACATTGTGTTCTGGCAAGTGTTCAACTATGTCCTGGAAGATAGACTTGCACACATTGTGTGTCTTGGAATATGCACGTACTCAAACATTGTGTTCTGGCAAGTGTTCAACTATGTCTTGGAAGATAGACAGTGTTCAACTATATCCTCTAAGATAGACCTGCACACATAGTTTTTTTTATTAATATTCTCGTATTAAAACATTGTGTTCTGGCAAGTGTTCAACTATGTCCTGGAAAGTAGACCTGCACACATACTGTGTCTTGGAATATGCTCCTACCCAAACACTGTGTTCTGGAAAGTGTTCAACTATGTACTAGAACATGGAGTATGCCCTAAAATATAGACCTGCACACAATTAACCTGGAACACATCATGCTAACCAGTAGAGTGCTACAAAATAGGCCTGTCAATATATTATGTTTTATAACATTTAAATACATATGTACACATACATACACAAAGATTAGAAAAATAGAACGGTGCACATGTACATTTTTGTAGACTACCTTTTTAATCGTCACAATCCCCTGCATGTGTAGCATTAAAAAATTAATTTCTAAAATCTATTATAATGACAGCAACACAAATAATATTGATAAAACATCTTTTTCCTCTATTTCATAAAAAATATATTCACTATTCAAACCCCATGAATATATATATTTCGTATCCCCATCAATGTCACGTGATTGGTTGGTATTTCACATAATTTATTTTCCTTGCCCACACTATATTTCCTTTTTTCCCCCTCCTTTATAATTTTACTAATGTACCAAGGTATATGTCCCTTCTCTCCATTACTTCTATTTTTACATTCACCTAATTTTATTTCAGGTTCCTTTTATTTGCTCGGTATAATCCATTTAGTAAGTGTTCATTCCTTCAACTGAATAAGATTTTCAATTTGGTAACTTCTTGTTACAAAAAGTTAATTATAACCTAAAAATACAAAAGACAATCATTTCATCTGCTATATCATGTACAATTATTAAAGAATATCAAATGAATGGAATTTAGGTATAACACCATTAGGTTTGCATATTTGCGATCATGCATGTTTGTGTACACTTACAGCTTTTGTATGCCACGAAGACTTGCCCCTCTTGCCCAACACGAAGTGCATATTACCGTAGTGCCCTGTCGGGTCTTCGAGCAACCCATGTTTCCTTATAGGAAGCGTTGGAATTTAGTTCCGCATATAGATGAGAAAACCGGTATAACTATAATATCGACGTAAGTAACTCAAGAGTTCTATTTCCAGGATTTAGATAGCACTCTCAATATACAAACGTATACGGTTGTGTGAAAATTATACTGTAATATGCTGTAGCACTTGCCTTCCGCTCTGTTCTATAAAACATACATACAGACAAACCAGTAGTAATTACAGACTATACCGCCCTACATCAGGTAGCATGTGCAACTCATAGTAACTAAACATTGTAGGGTTATAAGAGAGCACTCACTTGACAACGGTGAGGAGGAAGTCAGCAAGGCGACGCTGCTTGTTAATAGAGATATATAGGTGAGCGTAATGCAGGGCAATGCCGCCCCAGACTAGGTAGCTGCTGGCGATCTCCTCGTCTTCTTCATAGAAGGGCGGCGAGCTATCCTGGCGCCAGAGCTCTACTACGGCAGCTAACTGTCCGTCCGGCTGAACCACCGGGTGCCACAGTCCATGGCTCACGTCATCCTGCAACCACACACATCACCTTAGTCTTCTGACCTATTTTGTGCTACTCTTCTTATATCTGATACTACATTCACTACCATTGTGTCTGTGTCCAGTTGCAATATTGGCTGCCAAATCGTGACGTTCCCGTTTGTCATGCTTGTGTCAGCTTGCATATGAGTCTGCAATTTCTCGTAGTCTGAGCCCTACCGTTGTCACATGTGCTTATACAATAAATACATATTTTCCTCTCTGTTTAGTTGGTCTAGTCGACGGCACGATTTCATTTATTACATAATTCTTCGTTTGGGTCTCTTGTGTTTTATTCTAGCAAACTCTCCGTCGTCGGGTAGAATTAAAATTTAGCAGCGCCATGGTGGCAATATTGGATGACGACGTTGCCGTGTTTAACCTAGAAGAAATCCAAACAATTAAAAAATAATTCCAAAAATATTTTAAAAAAATATTCTATAGAGGATATCCAAAAAAATTAGAAAAAATAAAAATATGTAAACTGAAAAAAAAAAAAAAATCGAAAAAAAAAAAAAAAAAAAAAAAAAAAAAAATTAAAAAAAAAAAAAAAAAAAAAAAAAAAAAAAAAAAAAAAAAAAAAAAAAAAAAAATTCGAAAAAAAAAAAAAGAAAAAGTTACAGAAAATTTCTAAGATAAATAGAAAAGGCGAAGAAAACAAAAAAAAATCCGAAAATTTTAAATAATTCCCATGGTTTGCAAATAATCTATAAACAATTACTTAAAATGTAGTAATTTCCAAAACATTTGCTTAATTTTCTCGTGAAATTCTCTCTTTTCCCTAAAATTTTCCTTTTCCCTGACTTTTAAGTCCCAAAATTACGGGAGTCAGCACCCTCAAATTGGGCAGATGACTCTGAGGATTGGGAATCAACCTGCATCTTCAAAGTGGGCTGATAACTCGATTAATAAAGACTCACAGCCCCACTGATGAGGCTATCACTGAGCATCTATATAAATATAAATCATTCCAATTATTAAAAAAATAGTAGTTTTAAAAAATTAGTAATTTTTTAATACTATTCATTTCAACATTTTTGAAAAATAGGTAACATTTTTATAAAACATAGATTTTATAAATTATAATACATGTGAACATTTTCATGTATGTAACCCAGACACCCTACCCTCCTTCTTACCAGGTTAGCTACACGCGACCTACTTCCTATAAAATCAAAATACTATGTATTAATACATTATAAATATTTAATTTAATTTAAAATATTTGCCTTCCCTATGACTGGAATTTGATAACATACCAATCTACTTAGCCCCTTCATTAACCAAGTATCAATTCTCCCATAAAACCTGCTAGTTAAAATCATATTTGTGATTTATGTAATATTTTATTGTTTTTTTATTTTTACGGTGGAATGCATAGCTACATTATCCAAGATTTTCCAATTTATTGAATTATTTTACTCATATATTCTCTAGTCGGGCGTATGCTATGATGTATTGATTATTGTTTATTCGATATATTTTAGCTTTACATGTCATTAACCTTTATAAGTATTTTATTTATGTATAAATTCTCACTTATTACATAAGTACCACTGCTTTCATCATATATTAATTACTTCAATCGTATATATACTTCAATTAACTAATGTCTGTACATTTGTTTTGTATACTATCGTTTATGATTACATTAGTTTAGAAGTTGGCCATTCATGTATTGTAGTTTCATCTCTCATACTCTATGCAGGCACCTATCATATTCAGTTTAATAACACACTGATAGTTTTTAGTTGAAGCTGTTATTGGAAAACTGGCCCAAGTAAAGATTTTAAATTTTACAGGAAAGAAAAAAAATTAATATATCGTTACCAAACAGTGATTAAAGAATGATGTAACTATAGTTTGATATATAGCACTTGAAATTATAACTAAGGGTATTGTTGTATTTATAATATTCTTCACAGTTTCGTTATTACGTTTTGAAAACTCTTTAACTTGAGCCCTTTTTCTTGAAACTAACTTTTCTAGTAAGTGAACTATTTACATAACGAACTGTCTAGAATAAATTTTAGAATACAAATAGAATCATGAAAGAGTAAATTAATAAAGTGATACTTTAAAAACATAACTGGAAATAATGTTTCTAAATTAAATAAGTCGTTCCTTTTTTATTATTATTTAGTAGTTTTACGTGCTCTCGAACAACACGAGGCCTAATTAGAGGAAGACGGGGGAATAGAGATAGGAATTGGCCAGGGCCTGTTGATGTAACCACCCCAGCATTAGCCTGGAGTGATTTAGGAAAACCCTGTAAAACCTAAATCAGGATGGTCGGAGCCGGGGATCGAACCCGAGCCCTCCCGAATGCGAGGCGAGAGTTTTACTACAGCTCTACATCGTTCGGTGGTTGCACTATAGTTCAACATGGATGTGTTCTACATCGTCAGTAACAGTCGTTATGGAAAATTTTAGAAAAACATTATATTTTCCTCTATGCTAATATCCCATATTATTGCAGGTTTTATTGTTCATCAGTCTCAATCTGCACACTATCTTCAGAAGATGTCAGCTTCTGGTAGTAGAACAAAGCCTGCTTATTGGTGAAATATTTTAAGAGCTTTATGACATCCCTTAGCTTTGCTGCCTTTATGGGTAGAGCATTTGTGTATAGAGGCTCAGAAGGCAGAGGAATGTGATTAACCTCAGGTTTCAAAATCTCGAACTGAAATTAATGTCAGATAACTTCTGGAAACACTGGCCTCAAATGCCCTCTCTTAGTGAAAACAAAAAGCGTGTTTTTTTGTTATCGTAAACATTGTACCTTTAGCAATTTCTGCTACCAACTGTATTACACTTGAAGAATGGTTGAAGATGCTGTGAGTAATCTTTGATCATGATTTCTTTTACTGCCACTGTCGTGAATTTGTTTGATATTACTTCATCAATCCACTCGTCAGGGCTTTCAACACGTTCAGGTTTTCTCTGCATACGCTCTATGACAGAAAAATGAAGGTCACATGGCAGATAGCTGTGTCCGCGTTCTGTAAGTAAGTGTGATATATCTTGAAATCTGCCATTGATGACTAGACTGTTCCAAAGTCGCATGACAGTAATGTTCATATCCTGTCCGCAGAACCACACCATTAGCTTCTGTACATTGATTTTCAAAAATCGCTTGAAAGTAGTGATCTAATACTTAAACAACTTCAATAGCTCATTTTTTGCCTCTGTCTCTGGCCAGCAATAAATTACACTCTTCTTGGTTTTTTCCAGAATACACAGACATTACATGAAGCCATAACTGGCGACTATAGAACATATCACTAGTCACTAGATATGGTCATGGGATGTTTTGTTTAAAATCAAAACAAAATACATCAACCGCCTCATCTATCTCAGCAATGACTTCTGCTTCTTTCATCTTAACATAAGATTCAGAAGCTTTACGTTTGTGGCTCTTAAGATCTTCAAGAGATGTTTATCCTATACACTAACTTCAAACTAGATTTTTGCTTTCACAGTGTGTTGTGCAGACGTCACTTCTGGGTTAGCCGAATGGGTAGTTGTAGTTATCCGTATAGTAAATAAGAATAGGGTTTTTCACATGATGCATTCTTGTGATTTTGCTTTTTTGTACTAAGTTTACTGTAGACTTCCTAGAAGTGCTTTTCCAGGAACGTGTTATAGCGTGTTACAGTATTTAGCTGAGCTGAAAAATATCTATTTTTTCCCTACCATAATTCCAATAATGACATACTTTACGTTGAATACCTTCATGATGATCCATGATTATTTTAACAATATCTGTGGTTTTTTGTCCGTGTGCTGTGTTTTCCTCGCATGACTTTCGAGACTTTTCCTACATACTTGAGACCAGATATTCTTCTTACCCACTTTACGCCGATGACATGGGGACTAGTAAACCCCTCCCTACAGACTTTCTTTGCTACTTCACCAATGTGGATCTGAAAAATAATGCCTATACTAATAACATGAAATACGCCAAACAACATTCAAATATCTCATAATGTAAAATGTTAGGAATACTTCATATATGCAGTGACGTTTCCGTTTTTTTTTTCCGCATTTCGACACACGTGGCTGTTCTGTGGGCTTCACTTTCATTAGGTTCTGTAGGTATGTGTCTTGAACATTCTGATTTCCCAAACTGTTGAAGTTGTTTAGAAATATGCATTTTATGCAGTCAGTGAAGCTTGCATCTAAAACCAGTTCACCCAATAAGACATATTGCAGCTCAAATATACAAGGGTACAATATTACTAGTAATAAACATTTTACAGAAGGGTCTTTGTTGATATAAACACTGTTACGTCGTGCCATGTGAATGTGACATAAAAGTTCTAACATTTTAACCATGACCTTCGAAACCTTTCTAAATCGCTACAGAATTAAATATTATTACATAAGCGAAATTATGTTTACCTGCATTTGGTTCCTGTACACCTGGTAGGTTCGTTACTTCTTGTTTATGTATTCTTTCCCTTCCGCTCTCAGTTTCTTAGTTTTATTATCACTCCATGTAGGCGGAACACTGCACCTCTTACGTATCACAACCAGACGTTATTAATTCAATAATAATAGCGTGACAAACCAACAATAGGCACTCGTAATCGTACCAACGTTCGAACTGTTATCCACAACACAGAGAAAGATAAGTACAAGTACATTGATGCCATCCGGAGTTTCCCTCAAAGGCCTTATTGACTTCGTATTTTATCATTTTGTGTCGCCGGATACATCACATAACCTTCTTGACATCTTCTGTGGCCATGCACACAAACGCCGAGGCCACATGAGCCATCCAGGACATGTGTAAATAGTTCGTGTGTTTAAATCCGTGTGTATATATTACTGTGTATAATTTCTAAATAGTGAACAGTAAATAATTCCTTATAATATTTAATCTCACAGTGCATTCTTTATTTTATATGTCCATTTTGTGACCGCACGCACAACTTCTGTTCACTACTACAGTTCAGTGCAACCACACGAGTTGCAAACAACGACACTCCCATACATTCATCTATGGCTCACAGCCTAGCAAAGATAAATTGATCCTAAATTACCACCGATAGGTGGCAGACTGTATAACTATAAATAAATATATTTCTCATTATTATTTCTCCTAACGTGTTTGTAATTCATAGCATCATATTTTCTGTATATACTTTTCATTAGTTTAATACCGTTTAAATGCTTTAAATGGTTCAATGATTAATGTGCCATTGTTTAAAGGAAACTGCACTCAAATGAAATGTGTAGACTTGACAATATAATGTTTGAGATTTGTCAGTTAAATTAAGGAATTCTATCCCACTATACCCAGTGGGGAATAAATGGCAGAAATTGAATGTATGAGTTTAATTCCTTCAACTCCCTTCTTTCGCCTTCCTCGTGCCTGCTCCACCTTGGAGGTAATGGCCCACTGTACCATCCTGGTGCTTGCTCCTTTAACGAGGTAATGGCTCACTGTTCTATCCTCTAGCTCGCTCTTTTAACGAGGTAGCGGCCTAGTCCTGTTATAGTGCTAGCTCCATTTAGGTGGTAGCGGCCCACTGTTTGCTCCTTGGTGCTCGCTCCATTTCGATGGTAACGGCCCACTCTTTCTGTTCTGGTGCTCGCTCCATTTTGATGATATTGGCCCATTCCACTCCTTCCCTCTGGAGAATCCATTCATATCCTGTGCTATACAGGAGTTGTACATATGGTGTACTGGGGGACCGACAGCCCTGTCCCAAGTACTTTCAATAGGTGTTGTGGTGTGGACCAGCCCATAATAGGTTCCAACAATCATTCTCTCCAGACAGCTGTACACAGGGTACAGCCCGGTGGACGACCCCGACCCTGACATTTCACGAGTCTCGTGCTGGTCCGAGAATAACTGGAATTGGCCAGATGGCGCCCATCCTAACTCTCAGACAAACTCTGCGACGACCGCGTCTGTCAACTTTAAAACATTTCTGAACTGGTTGGATGTTTTCGATTAAAATAACAAAAAAAAAAAAAAAAAAAAAAAACTAAATAAATATTAACTTTTAATTCGCAAAATGATTAATGTATTTTAGCAATGCTTGCATGTATTAATTTTACTTACAAAATCAATATCTAACTTGACTTGGCATTTTGAGCACTACTGCCCTCTATCGGATTTCAACAGAACTAAGTTATAGCATTTCCATCTAGCCACATCTATTAAATGAGTCTTCAGAATAATTGGGAATATTAGGACTATAAACATACAAGCGCTAGTTGGCAGAATACAAGTTTCATTTATACTATTTTGGGCCCTTATTCTACATTCAATAAACCACAGAGGTATTAAAACGTTCCAAGTGGAATTTTTGGGCCCTTCTTCTACGGACCTGTAATTTAACGTAATATATCTCCATAAAGTATACACATAATTGGGCCATTGTTATACACACCTCATACATCGTCTAAAGAAGTGCTTAAAAATGAAGAATGGTAATTTAAAAAAATGTTAGTTGGTCCTTTCTTCGAGTAACCACTTAAATTATATAATTTTCTCAAAAAATTTACTTAATTACCATACTATACCAGATACTTATACACTGTCCGCTACCACACCGAACACAATATTAGGTACTGTACCATGCACATTTAGTTTTGAAAATGTAAATTAAGTAATTTTAAATTCGGGGAAAGTCTTGTGTATGTTATGGCTTTACTTGTACTTGTTTAAATTTGTATGTTGAATACATCAGTCGTGATTGCTTCTCATTACAATACAACAGCATATATACACTTTTTAAAAGTTCTTATTATCAATAAAAAGTTAATTTTTCTCAACGAAGTCTCGAAGGAGTCTTGAAAGGAATCAAAGGAGTCGTGATGGAGTCGATGTAGTTTGTGTTTGTAGTGCTATTTGAAGATGTTTCAGGCGACAAACTACATAATACCTACTAAGTTCAATAATACTTGTATACCGTCTCCATACATGAAAAATGGGCAGAACTAATGCTAACTGTGCAAAAAGTTATTTACTAAAAGCTGTGATCTCAGAAGACATGAAAAGTGTACACATTCTCAAGAAGCAGTGAGTCTACAGTGCGATAACTGCAGTATTAAATTTACCATAAGTGACAACTTGAAAGCACATGATAAGTGACATAAAGACAGTACAAGTTGGTCTGTTGGAAACCAGTTAGCAACATTACATCAATACATTACACCTCACAAGACTGATACTTCACAAGATTCAGAAGAAATGAGTTCGTCTATCCCACCAGTTTGCAATATGTTCACAAAATACCAAGCACCTACAAATTTCGCAAGCAGTATGCGGAATCCAGCAGTCAGTAGCATGTACATGGTTGCTAAACTTTAA
The DNA here is from genome assembly GCA_003012365.1 of Medauroidea extradentata. Classification (NCBI taxonomy): domain Eukaryota; kingdom Metazoa; phylum Arthropoda; class Insecta; order Phasmatodea; family Phasmatidae; genus Medauroidea; species Medauroidea extradentata. The sequence continues at coordinate 25,599 of PNEQ01078438.1, read as the reverse complement.
TTTGAAAATAAGTTTCAAAATGCCAGTACAAATAATTTAGCTTTAAATAATGATGTCGAAAGTGGTATGCCACAAAAAGAAAACTTGGTCATGACTATCGTACAGACGAAGAGAATGAATATCCGAAGAAAAGGGACATTGGTGTAATCATTGAAGCAGAGATGAATACAGCGCCATTGTAAACTATCCCGACACTTCCACGGATACTTACAGTCAAGTGACAATGAGGGATGAAATGAAGACTACAGAAGCATATTCGCACACGAACTATAGTAGTAGGATAATGTATTAGCCAGCACACTAGCTCCTGGCTGAGGAGCATAAGGAGCTGTTACCGCCATCTTGAATCAATCTGCCGCATTTTGTTTTGCATAGCAGTAATTTTGTATTGCATGTCACATCGTATATCATATCATAACATGACATCTGACATTATAACATGTGACATGATATTCCACACATCATAACATGCCATCCACATGTCATGACATTCTACATGTAATTTCATGTTATGTCATATGTTAAATCTTATGTTACAACTTATGTTATGCATTATTTTATGTAAAGTCATTTGACATGCCACATCATGTCGTCCATCTTTTCAGCAGTCACTTGTTGGTTGAGGGAATTTTTTCCCACGAAACTTCCCTTATTCGTCATCTGCTAGGGATGTCATGTTTGTTTACACAGGTGGCTGGTAGGCAGCACTGGTGTCGCACTTTGTTTCCGTCATTGGTTGCTAGGTGGTGCTGCAGTCGACATCCGTCATGTTTGTTCCAATGTTTACATCTTTGACTGCTAGAGTGCTTTAGTGTCGCTGTTGCTGTTAAGGGCAAAGTTACTTGTGTTTGTGCATGGGAGAATGGTCCTTATGATTGTATTTTTAGTAAGTTCCATTTTTTTAGTTATTATTTACTAGGCGGGTGTTGGTTTCGAACTTACAACCTTTGTGTTACCAGACATGCGCTCTAGCCCACTGAGTTACAAGTGCATCGACGACAGAACTATTTTAAATAGTGTATATATAAAAATAAATTTTGTAACAGATAAATGTTAACAATTAATTTACTTTCCTTTTAATTTTTAACATGTCTATGTCTCATTTATTTTATATATACTAAATATTAAAATAATATTAACTATTTCTGACCTACGAATCCTCAAAGTAGGCAATTCAATCATTTTTATATGATTCTAAAATCCCCAAATAAATGCACGCATTAATTCTGATAGCGGCAACTGAATAGTTTTTATATGATTCTAAAATCCTCAGCTAAGTGCATACACGAATCCTCAAAGTGGGCAACGGAATCATTTGGACATGGGCTTTAGGCTGAGGAGCAGCCGCCACCATCAAAATCCGCCATACTCGGGCTAGTATATGTTAGAGTTACCCTTATTAGCACTTAAAAAAAACATTTAAAGAGTTCATTGCTAGAGCGAAGTGACGATCCTTTTGGCTAGCATCTCGACGTCTGAGCTACTACAAAACTGCAAGTGCCACCAAGTCCATAATGTGTTATACACAGAGCTATGTCACCTCACCCATAATTATGTCAATTTTAATAATATTAAAAACTTTTTACATATAGTAATACTTTGCAGATAGTGCGTTATGAAAAAATTGGTTGAGTGTACAAGGACTGTTGCGTCTAATGCTTTTTAAGAAAAAAACTTGTGACAGGCATATGAAATAATGTGTCACAAAAAAATGTTAAGTTAATTTTAAGAAAAATTAATTTACTGAAAATTTTTCAAATATATATACAATAAATATTTGCATTATTTACTATTCTTGAGGTGCCTGGGCAGGTCATCTTCTACATGGAAAAATTACTGATTTTATCAGAATGTCCCATATTCTCGTGCACAGACGAGTCAATAAACAAGACCAGTTTATTTTAGAAAAAAAAAAATTATTCAATCACTTTACATCAGCATCTGTAATGCTAGACTTTGATATCCAACTATCATGCGAGGCATTAAACCCAAGCTAACACACCAACATATTGTTTCCTTTATGTTGCACAACTTTCTTGATCAAATATGTGTTTGGAAACATTTTAATTTGAATTTCTTCTGTGTAGAATCCTCCTCGGATAGGTCTGCAGTCCATGTCCTCGAGAAAATAAGTCCTTGGTTCGTAGTGGCTAATCTTGACGATCTTGTATATTTCAGTGCTCCAGTTTGGGGTGTAACCTTTGGCAAATTGTTCTTTTTGCTTTGATATCCGAATATAGTCTCCAACTGTAGCCGTTGGTTTGTGCACATCCAGATTCTTCTCATCTCTGTAAATATATTGCTGCAATGAATTATCCTTGACATCCACTGGCCCCATCTTAATGGTTTCATGTACTTTGTGATTATAATTCGACCCAAACTTGTCCAGTATATCCAGCTACTTACAACTTCCTTGTGACGAAAATTGTTTCCACATTTCATTTTTCAAGGTGCAGTTGAATCGCTCCACAATGCTTGTGTAGAGTAGTGGTTTATTTTATGTTTTGACATCAAGGTTCAAAATGCTGGATTGTAGAATTCTCTTCCGAGGTCTGTATGTAGATTCTTGGGTGCACCTTCATCTTGAAAAACAGTTTTCATAGCATTTGTTACGTCCTTTGCATGTTTAGTTTTGACATGCGAATTTGTTGTAGCAGTCGATTACAGTCAGCAGGTATTTGAAGCCTTTGTTCTTGCGGACATAAGGAATCATTTCAAACAAGTTTACTTGATACAGGTCATTCAAACAAAACACCAGAACTTTACATCGTGGATAATTTCTCTTTGCAGGCTTGTGCGGCTCATTCTATGTAACCGTCTTCACGTAATTCTTCGACGATGTTGGATATTTCATTCACATGGGATTTATTACCCGCTTGCTGAGAGGCAATAAGCAATCTCAATCTGTCGAAAATTTCATTAACATCATTGCAGAAAACTTATTCTATCTGTTGTTCATCTTCTCTCTCTTCTTACGTAGATCAAGACTGGAACCTACAGCACTGGGGAATAGCTGTGAAATAATGTCAAATTTACGATGTTTTTCATCTTTACATTCATTGCTGGCAGGGTCGTTGTTCTTCAAGTGTGCACTGGTAAGTTTCAGCAACCACTTGCAATGTTTCAAAGCACTTTGCGAATACTTTTTAGCATTCTTCATTTTCCACCTGTAAGCTATCGTCTGGTAGGAAAATTATTTGTTTTGTACCCAAATACCACCTTTTTTTGTCTGTGTACACCATATGTCTTGTCATTAAATGGTGGTGTATATGCTGCTTAATAATTGCGAATAGACTTTTTCCACACAGACAGTGTTGGAAGATCATCTTCATCTTCGACTGATAGCATCATGATTTCGATTCCAAGTTCGGTCTTCACTGTAGGTTCGGTCTTCACTGTTACTGGTGGTTGTGATGGCTTAGACTTCAAACTGTTGAGTCTCTCAGTGATTGGCTTGAATGCTTCTTCATTGACTATGTCACATTCCATTCTAGTAAGTTTTGCAAGCAAATACTTTTCACAAATATTTTTAATCACTGCGTCCAAGTCGCGGACGACGTCAGACATCGTACTGAATGCAGAATAGATTTTGATCTCTGCTTATATATACTTCTTAGATTATGGTCTTGAGTTTGGATTATTCTTCCCTTCCAAAACAATAACTGAAGGCGAATTCGAAACGTGTCAGCATGTTTTCAATATTTTAATTGCTGCTTCAAGCACTGTCAGGTGTGGTGTTATTTCATCCAGAACTTTATCAGCACCAGTAGTTTTATTTTCCAGCTCTTCCATTGCACGATATTTCCTGTCCAGAAAATTTTCCTTGTCAATAGGAATAGTCCTGAGTTTAACATCCACATCGTTTATCATATTTGTAATATCATTGCTTGTTCTATCTAGCACATTTTGTATAAGAGAGATCATATCATCGTGAATCATATGAATATGTGCTTTGTTTACAGTATTTCCACCTTCTTTAGGATTTCCAATATTTTTAAGTCGTTTTCCCTCAGCACTGCAGTTACCATCGTCGGTAGCCATCAAATAAGTTACTGTTTTATGTTTCAGACCATTGTGGCTGAATTTTGAAATAACGTAGCTCATCTCTCACCAATGTATGATTACGAATTGATCAAATCCTTGTCTGTACCTGCCTTTAAGTAGAGGAAAGTATTTAGCTATTACAAGGAACCCATGCAGAATGCTCCAACAACTTGCATACACATCTTTAAATTTATCGTACGTCATGTCTGTGTTTAAATGATCAGAGTAAATGAGCCGCAAGTTCAAGTCATCAATTCGAAACAAAACCAGCACATTGGCAATGTATCGCAGTAACTGTTTAGGTATACGGGAATATATCTGGCAAAGGTAGAACGAATCTACCGCTACATTCCTTCCCATACAAAAGTATTCCTGAATGCAAGTCTGTTTTTCACAAGCTACATCATCAAATACAAACACAGAGTTTGGCATTGTTTCGCTTGGTGACACTACAGCTTCATTATCGCTGAATGGAAAATACTTTAGACCTTCTACTTCAGGTAGAATATTGGCCAGTCGCTGGTACTTTGACTGTTGCAGCGATTTTGAGTAATCATAAATGTTCTCGAACCGAAGACCACTTGGTTCCTCCAGCAAACTTAGAAGCACACACATTTTGCTGCAAATTGAAGGACCTGTTGTGATGCAACGCACATTATTTGGTAGCAGAGTTCCATGTCTGAATACGTACGATGCAGCATCATCCTCGACAGTAATGTGTATAGGTAGACTTATATGTTGCTTGACAATCTCCATGTGACTGATGATGAAATCTATAAAACAGTAGCACTTATAGAGTTTTCAGTTAGTGTTGCATGATGTCTCGAAGGAGTAAGATCAAAAGTGGATGTGATCTTGTAAACACGCTTATAAATAACTTAGCATTTGAAGCACACATCCCAGGATACAGATTTTGTGGTCCTGGGACGAAACTTGCTGAACGATTAGCACATGGAGATGTTGGAATTAACGAATTGCAAGGAACACGATATAGCGTACTCTGCAAGCAACAAATTGGATGACAGGCATGCTGCCGATGCTGTTCTTGCAGACAAAGCAAATAAGATTGCCAAATCTAAAGTATCAAAATTTGGTGAGCGAATAGCTGCTTGGGGTGTATCAAAGATCATGAAGACTGTGGAATGGGCATACATTTCAATCAGAAGAAAAATAAGACTCAGCAGGGAAAGCAACCAAGATACAGGGAGGTTTCTTACCATTTTTCTTTCCTGGCTTGGCAGTGCTGGGAGGTCTAATTGGTGGAGTCAGTGGCATAACACATGCAGTGAATACATCGAAAAACCAAGGTAAGCAAATGCAAGAACTTCAACATTACAACAAACACACGGAAGTTATCGCACTTGGTTCAAAAATGGCAAAGGACGATACACTACAGGAGGTGGCAGTCGCAAGAAAAGGAAAGGAAAGAAGTAATTTTGAACAAGTTACCTAAGCGACCTCTTACAAGTCTGGATCTGAAATAATGTGCTCAAAGAATACAAATACCATATTTCCGAGGAGTGTTTATGTGTGATGACCTACCATGCAAGCCAAAACTTAATGAATTTGCTATCATACATTTGGACAATAGCACAGGACCAGGAACACATTGGGTTGCTTATCAGAAATCTGGAAACGTTTTGGGGTATTATGGTAGTTTTGGAAACCTTCGCCTGTCGATGGAAGTGTGCAAATACTTTCACAATGCTAAACTGAACTACAATTACTATAGTGAGTAGTTGCCTAGCCAGTAGAACTGTGGTCACCTATGTCTTCGCTTCTTAGTGTGTGATGAATAAAATTAAGTGTTATCACTGCAATGAATCAGTCATGTCTGAAACTTGTCGGGTCTTGTCGGGCAAGAGCTTGGAACTGCGCTCCGTGCATTTCCCAGCACTAGATATGGAAGGCTCGTGGTCTGTAGCAGTAATAGATTTCCAAATTTATTCCTCTGTACCTAACAGGGACAGTTCAAACTGCAAGTTCCACTATATGCGAAATGGAGACATAAAAGAGGTAACTTTATCCACCGGATCATATGAAATAGATAACATTGCAGCATACCTCAAGCAGGCATTACCCCCAATGTGAAATTTGTCCTGCACAGAAACTCAAACACATTGAAAAATCATATGCAGCGAAGATATAGATTTTACTGAGAATGATGTATTGGCTTTAATGCTAGGGTTCGAACACAGGATGTATGAAAGTGGTAGAGTACACCAGTCATCACTGTCAGTAAACATTTTGCCGGTGATTGTAATAAGAGTGAACTGTAATCTGGTAACAGGCTCATATCTCAATGCTAAACCAAAAAATACACTTCACGAATTTTTAGCGACAGTTCCACCAGGTTTCAAGCTGGTCGAAGTTCCAAAATCTCATATTTACGCACCGATCATAGCGAAGAAGGTGCAGGAATTTGTTCGCATAGTCGATCAAGAAAATAAACTTATTAATATCTGAGAAGAAGAAATAACATTGTGTCTGCATCTCAAGAAAAATGGGGCTGTGTTTTAAAAATATTATGAAAGCAAGACCTTGCACCAAGCCGAAGGCCAGTACGATACAAGTCACCAATGTGTAAACACATAAAAATATTGTGTTCTTGAAGAAACTAGGCTTTTAAGTTTACAGTAATGGAAGCAAAACACTTAACGTGGCCGAGCCTGTAAGATACGAAGATTCCATCACAAGAACTAAGTTTCACGCATATTCACCATATCTACCAGGACCATACCTGCTGTCGTCCGAGGTTCGAATACCAGTGCAAAACCAAGACATCTATACTTTGCCATGCAACTCATACTTGAGATTCAGAGGCACTATAACAAAGGCTGGAAAGGCCATACCTGCAACAAGCAAAATAATTCGAACTGGAGTGCTTCACATGATTAACAAAATATCATATGAATTGAATGGAGTCGAGGTCGATCAAACAAGAGATATTGCTATTACAGCGACAATTAAGAACTATTTGTATCTAACACACAACCAACTACCTGCAGCCAAAATGGCTGGATGGGGAATCGAACCTGATTATAAATTACCTGTGTATGAAGACGGAATTTTGAAATATGTATGTGTCTTTCCTCGTTGCTTGGATTCGCTGAAGACTACAAGCACGAAATTGTCAATGCAAGACAAGAGTTAGTAATAATTTTAGCCAACATGCAAACTAATGCTTTGCTGGCACTGCAGAAAATCCAGAAGCAATGACACTCTCGTTGCAATCGATAGAGTGGCTGCTACCAAACGTCCAGATAAAAATGGAAGAAATAGTCAAACTGCTAAAGTTTGTTGAGAAAGGAAAGAATATCGACACGGCTTTCCCCTCGTGGAGTTTGGAAACATACCTGAGCTTTACAGAGTCTCAAAAAGTGGACTGGAACATTAAATCAAGTTTTGCAACTGAAAAACCATGATACATAATTCTTGCATTCCAGACATGAAGACAATACAATAAGTGCAGACCGCTCACAGTTCGATCACATCAAGATAAAGAATGCGAAAGTGTTTTTGAACTTTGAAATTTCAGTATGTCGACCTAAACACATAATTTCAGTAGTGGCTCATTCATGTTAGCATACCAAATGTTTGCAGACTTCCAGAAATTGTATTATGGTCACGAAGCATGGACGATACTTGAACCTCTTGAGTTTATGAGCAGTGCACTGCTTTTGGTTTTCGATGTGAGCAAACAAGACGATCGTATAAGCACTGGTATAATAGACTGTCGAATTGAAATGACTGCCACTGAGAACATACCAGTCAACACACAAGCCTATGCTCTTATAATTCACGATCGTTTAGTAACGGACAATGTACGCGATAAAGTGGTGAAAATACTTGCCTAAGCTCAGTTCAGTTCTTGCTTTCCTGCCGACGTGTTAGTAAACGTGCAGGGCTTCACATCTCCGATGGGGGTCGTTATCAATGAAATCTGTGCTGCTTACTATGATGGTAGTACAAAGTCATGCAAGTTCTGGCCTCCGTTATCATGCTACATTCTCCACATAAGAAACAAGATGACAACCAGATGGCTTACAAAATATTTCCACCGCCTGCACTGGGAAGATGGAGACAAGGACTATGAAGAAATAAATAATGTGCTCCGCGAAGTGCTGGATGATGATATTGTATTTGAAGCCGGTCCAGAACAGAAGCGATGGTTGAGCATTTACTGCAATGGCAAAATAAATTTTATAGACTTGCGAACTACATATGGATATCCATCTCTGCAATCGCTTAAGACGATGGACGAGTCGCACTCGTGTTACGCATGCGGGCAGGGCTGGACATGTACTCGGCAGAATGCAATGTTGATGCGAAACTGTTTCTTCTAAACACGCAATGACGTCAAAGCTCAGTATGTATAAATGCTGGGGGAGAGCGCATGCTGTGAGCAGTTACTCATCATCATACTTGCACTCTTCGAGATGTTGAACAAGGGCATGCAGTACAAGAAACTCTAGGATGTGAAAGTCGGCAAAAATTACCATGCAACTAATTTCCAATTGATTAACACCACCTATTGAAAGAGCATCGCCTGCATATTAAATGAAGAATTCAAAATTCATCTTCTAAAGAAGTATGTGCAGTTCATCAAAGAAGAAGACATGAAGCAGCTCAACGAGTCTCCTGCAGTGTATGTGACGTATGGTGGTACAAAGCCGATAGGAAATGGTAAGTCTCTTCACATTATTGATTTTTCGCTGGGAATGCTGGACAAGAATGAGTAAGAAGTGTTCAGTCACTCTTAAGTAGCCCTGAAGACAACAGCCCTCCTGCCATGTCTATCTTATTCAATCCTGCAAATTGTGACAAGTATGGAGATGTGACCATCGGCTACCGTAAAGTGAGATTTAGGCCGCCTGCACTGACAGTGCGTGCTGAAGATGGACAGTGCTCAGTAAGTTTCAAGCCATCTGACCGTGTTGAGCAAGTGGAAGCCTGTAACGGAATCGAACACTGGGTACTATGTAACCAAGAAGAGTACATGTCATTAACTCCAGTGCCTTGCAGTTTTGAAACATGTGCCATTCATAACCTATGTCCAGACACCAAACTATCAGCATCTACAAGTTTGCTCATTACTCAAGCAAATGAAGAACAGCTGCAACAAAAATGGTTTGATCAGAGTATCAGCTATGAGCTAAGTCGACCTGGTAGTGAAGTAATTCGATGGATGGAATACTGTAACGGAGATCATCACACTACCATCATGAACCGAGGCAAGCCAACATGGTCAACAACGTGCTCGCCGCTAATGTGTGAAGTGTATTTGGCAACCTCTCTGGTTATGTAAACTGATCCGAAAATTTTAAATTGTGTGCAGTCATGAAGGAGGAGGAACCCGATCCTGAATGTGCTACTGTGGAAGGAGAAATTATTTGTCGCAGCAAATGTAAATGTCTGGAAGCCTTCTGTGACATCATCGCTCGCATCGTGACACTGCTTGCAGAGATCCTGAGGTGACATCAGTTCCTGTCACAACCAGTCTACATCGTGAGAGGCCCGAGCTGCGTACAGTTTGCAGTGGACCATCGACACATCAACATGGATACCTTCCATCCAGCTAATCATTGTGTGAGTGTTGTGCCTGGCCGAAGCAAAGTGACAACTCGTGGACTGTTGCGCACGTACAGTGAAGAGTATGATGTTGTATATCACAGTTTATTGGCTCATGAACCTGCATCTAATAAGCCATGTCAACAGATTATAGACTGTACAACGTATGGACAGTGTTCGGTGTTCTACATGCATGAAGAGACGAAGCTGTCCTGCTCCGAGACGGATGTAATCGTCTTCGCAATCAACCACTGTGACAAGATTTTGCTGCATGCACCAGACTGCACTACGGTCCTGTTGGAGAGCAACACCGAGAGTTCCAGGATGACCACCGCTCATGATGTTTCCTGCAAAGAAGGGAAACGCAAGAATCTGAACCAGGTCCTTCAAAGAAGAGAAAATGTACTTCATTTCCGCTCGATCTCGAAGAGGATGGAGCACGACCGAGTTTCCCATCTACAACTACAAGATATCCCTCCGCAATTATTGAGTGTGTTGTATTTGCTTTCACGATATTGGGAAAAGTTTTTGACTCATTTCAGAAAAAAATGTTTGATTGTACAGAAGAGCTGAAATTTTAAATTGATATTTTGGTGTACAATAAAATATGACTTTTAGAAAAATATATTTTTCATTTAATATGTACCTTTATGTCATAACAGTTGTAGGGTTGAGTCATAAATAAGACAAGATCTTAAAATGCTTTGTGATCATGATAAAATTAAAATGCTGGTCAAATGAGATGGAATCAAAGTCAGATGGCTAAATATTTAATACTGCTATAGGTAAACTGATTGTAGGATGTATTTTGACTGCTGTATAAATAGTGCTTAAATATGCTGAAAATTAGACAAAATATAGCAGCTCACCAGTATAAAGTTATTCATTCCCAAAGTATTTATTTTTAAAAGTATCAGAATATGTGAACTACTATTACTACTTGCTACGGCTCAAATAAATTCCACATTGTCACATAATGCAAGATAATAACACACATAAATAGCATTTAAAATATATAAGTATGCTGACAACTGATTCAAAATATAGTAGCCTAATGGAATGCATTAGTAAATATTTATTTTTAAATGTTTCAGAATATGTGAACTCCTACTATTTGCTACAGTTCAAATGCATTCCAAGTTGTCACATAATGCAAGGTAATGTCAAATATAAATATAATTTAAAATATCGTGAAATTATACATTCATAAATATTTATGTTTGAAAAATTGTTTCAGAGTCTACTTCTTATTAAAGCTCAAATGTATTGTCAAATAATACAAGATAATGGTAAACATAAATAATGTTAAAAATATTATGAATAATTCGGAAGTGTACTGAAAACATAACATGCCTACAGACATGAAATTATTAAGTCGAATGTATTAATTTTTAAAAATTCAATACTACTACTAGTTACAGCTCAAACGTATTCCAATTTACAATTGTATGCCTGAATCAGCAAATACTACTACTTATAATGATCAATAGTATGCTAAGAGTAGTATTATACTTTCAAAGTGCTAGGTTGGTTGCGAGAGACATCGCCTGTGCAAATAAACTTCCTTGCTGGGGTTAGCTACTGAATAACGACACTCGCGCATCTGCAGTCGCGCGCCGACCCTGTGGCTCCAGCTCCGAGCGTGTGCACGAACCTGTCGGACGAGTCATTGGGGCGCGAGCCGAGCCTGGATGACGGCACGACTGGATGATGACACGAAACATGACTCACTGTCGCAGCACCTCGGTCACCATGACTGTGCTCTGTGACGATACGAAACTTGACGAGACTGAATTTGCACTTGCTCGTCACCATCCCCTACCGAGACTATAAGAAACATTGCGCGACCTGAATCATCCTCAGTCTTTGTTCGCTGCTTGTTGGCTACACATCGTCTGAGTTCTCTCGCTATCTGTGATTTTTTTTTCTAAACATAATCATGAACTGCAAGGTTTGCAACATTAAACCTTCTTCTTTCTCTTCTCTTCCTTGTACATCTTCAACTCTGGTGAGTACAATACCGCTTTCAATATTGCAGTGTGGTTTTTATGATACGGTGTTTACTAAGTGCAGTAAGGGTTTACGTCATGAGGCGAACTGTTAACGTAACCCCTTCAGGAAATCGAATTGCATTTGTGACAAGTGCGGGAAGTCGTTTGCTCGCACCGATGAATTAAGGAAGCATACTGAAGCATGCACTGGCGAATTGAAACAGGGTGCAACATCAAGATGCAAGTTTTGTAACAAGAATTTCGCTCAAACCTTCCATGCAAGATGCCACGAGGCTACCTGCAGGTTGAACCCGGACTGCGAGATGCTGGAATGCAGAAAGCGTGATCGGCAGTTTACTCGAGTAGATAAATTGAAAGTTCACTTGCTTAATGCTATGGACCTGCACCACCTCCAGCAAAGCATCAGCATGTTGCTGCCATAGTCGGACCATTCCAGCTCGACTTGTTTCTGCTGGTGGCAGTTCCCACAGACGATTAGTTGTCGGGGCTGGTGCAGTCAACGAGTTTGGTTTTGTGCAGGCTGAGACCACCTTCAAAGACGTAATGGAGACATATGTGGCCAAAAATACATCCAGTGAGGCAACAAACATTTGCAGCTACCTGAAGGAAATGGACAACAGCATCGGCCAACTGGAGGCAGAAATCGAAGATCAAGGTGCCATTAAATTAAATATTTTCTTGGAATGTGTTTATGGCAAACCCGATCCTCACGATGAAGTAAGTGATCAGTGGGCATTCAAGACGAAGAATGTGCTGCTCTACAATACGAGTGATATAAAAGGTGCAGTGGAGGTTAGCTTCGAAAATTTGGCAAGAGGAGGAGGAATATCAGGGAAGGGGAAGTGGCTGGACCCTTACCTCAGTTAAAGGCCTACAGCTGAGAATCAATAAACTTGAGCCATTGAGAGCATCCAGTTACATAGACCTCCCAGCTAGCATTAAGGCTAGAAAAGCCATTATCAACCCTAATAATGAGGATAATAAGTGTTTTATGTGGGCGATATTGACCAGATTTGTGCAACGAAAGGATTGTCAGAGAGTCGGCAACTGATACAGTGACTTGAAGTCAAAATTTAATTTTGATGGGTTGGAATTCCCCACACCCCTGCGATAGATCTGTATGTTTGAGAGGGAGAATCCTGGAGTCAGTGTCTAACATCTGTGCTCTCAACGAAGATAGAGAGGTTGTTCCAATCAGAGTCACCAAAGAAGAAAAGAACCAACACTTTGATTTATCAATGATGATGACAAAAGATAAGAATTCTCACTACCAATACATTGAGAACGTCTGGTGGGACCTCAAGTTACAGCACATGGTCACAAAGTTTACATTTGTAAGAGATGCCTGAAGTGGTACCATGACATTCCACATGTAACTGGTCTGACAGGTGAAGTGCCATTGGCTGAGCACAGGAGGTACTGCAACGAGTACACGCCTGTAAGAGCAGAAATGCTATACCCAGAGAAGGATGGCAAACCTCCTGTGCTCATGTTTGCCAACTACCAGAATGGCGATAAAGTATCTGTCCGCATCTACACTGACTTTGAGGCCATGCTGGTGCCTGTGCAGATGTGCCTGCCAAACCCTGAGACCTACTCCACATACAACTATCAGAAGCACGAATCACACAGCTATTGTTTGTACATCAAGATCGACGATAATTAAATTCCGAAAGCGAAAACATCAAGCCTGGACTGAACACCTAAAATTTACAAAGGAATTGGTAACCTAGTGAAAGACATTTACAGCATATCTGAACCGATGAGACAGCTAACATCAGATGAGCAGTCGGCCTACTCTCTTGCCACTACCTGCTGCTACTGTTCAAAAGCCTTCACTGCAAAAAATTGTTAAGTCCACGATCATGACCATCTGACTGGAAATTACATCGGACCATCAACAGTTGCAATTAGCTTCGTCGCCATCCCAGTTATTTTCCATAACCTAACATACGACGAAAACTTTATAATTAAGCAGTTAGGTCTTGATGCTCATGATATTTTTATAGTCCCACACACAGAGGAAAAATTAATTACCTTTAGTTAAAGTTAGGATGATACTTTTACACTACAGTTTATTGATACTTTTCTATTCATGTCTGCCAGCCTCGCAACACTCGCACAAAACCTACCATCAGCCGAATTTAGGGATACAGCGAGATTCTTCAGCCAAGACGAGATGGAGTTGGTGACGCGAAAAGGAGTGTTCCCCTACGACTAAGTCGATTCGTGGGGGAAAATCGAGGAGCCACAACTTCTGTCTCAAGAAGCATTCTTTAATCGGCTCACCAACAGCAGCATCACCAACAGCGACTACCAGCACACCCAGCAGGTCTGGTTGAAATTCAACTGTGGGAAGCTTGGAGAGTACGGCTCCAAACAAACCAAGCTCATGACTACCCTTCACAGCAAAAACATTTACATTATTCACTATGGTAATTTGAAACAGGCGATTGGTCATTGGCTTGAGCTGAAGAAGGTGCATCGAGTACTGCAATTTAACAAAATGCCATGTCTGAAACCATATATTGATTTAAATACAGAGGAATGCAAGATGACTGCAAACGAATTCGAGAAAGATGATTGATGAACAACGCCACATTCGGAAAATTGATGGAGAACAAGAGAAAGCATCAACTAATGGAACTTATCTCTAAACCAATTTTCAAGTGTCGCACAATCTACGACGAATCTCTCTCTCTTATCAAAATGGAACATGAAAATATACTGTTTGGTAAACCAATTTATGCGGGATTTTCAGTACTAGATCTCTCGAAGACATTGATGTACCAGTTTCATTACGAGGTGATGAAACCGAATTATGCTGGTAAGTTTGAACTGGCATACCTGGACACGGATTCCTTAATGTACCAGATCGAAACCGATGATTTTTAACAAGATCTCGCATCAGACCCATCATTCATGTCTGAATTCGACACGAGCGAATACCCACCCACTCATCCTTGCTATTCACCATCGAACAAAAAATTGACTGGCAAGTTTAAAGATGAGTGTGGTGGAGATGATATGGTCGAGTTTGTCGGGCTGAAAGCGGAACTATATACTTAAAAGTGTTCCACCAAGGAGGTTAAACGTGCCAAAAGAATCCATAAATGTGTCGTAAAAAATAAAATCTCATTCGAGGATTATAAGTGTATATTACAGAATTAGCAAGTGATGAGAGTTGATGTGAACAATACAAGATCATTTCATCGCAATGTATAAATGCAATGCACGAAGAAACTGGCACTCACATGGACAGACGACAAGCGAAAAATCTTCGAAGACGGTCTGCACACCATACCATATGGATATAATCAAAGAGCAAGTTTAATTGGGGTGTTTGAACTTTTTCTTTTCTATGTGTTTTAGCTCTGACACAATAATTTCAAGTGCTGTGCTAATTTCTTCCTAGCATAGCACAATGAAGCTTGTGCAAGATGTGTCAGGTGTGTTGTGACTATTTTTCGAAATTTTACTCATAACTTTTCGGCTTTGTGTCTCTACCACTCTTAATGACCATTATCATGCATGTTACAATCTTCATACATCATGTAACATTAAAGAATCTTTGACACACACTGGAGTCCATGCAAGATAAATTGAGGCATATTGTGTTTATCAGTATTCCATTAAGAATTTTCAGCATCGTGTCCCTATCACACTGGAGACCATGCAAGAGTTTTCAGGCATGTTGTTTAGATCACAGCTTTTAAAATGTAACACCCTCCTACTGAGAAGATGCCACCAGCAAGATTTACTTCTAGTCTGAGATGTTCCCACCTTTGCGACAACACCAAGATGTCAGTGCCCGATGATCAAGACGATCATTGCAGGGAAGTCAGCTTCGGGCTGCTTGCTGGGTGGTAAGATGAGACGTACACTAAGAGAGTTCTGGCATCGAGAAAGAAGATAACTTCATCATCTTGTGGAGAGAGAAAAGACATCCACTATTTTGCATTTACAATTTCATGCATCGGAGTTGGTGAATGTAAATTGGTTATTCACACTGCAATAATTGACGATAGTATTGTACTCACATTTCTTACTCTTCTCCCTTCCTGTATCTATCCATATTTACTCTTCTTAATTTTTGCTGTCATATTTCTGTGCGTTCCATGTCTGTTTTATTGTTAGGGAACTAATTTCAAGAGGAAAGTTTTCCTTTTTCGGCCTCTAAACCGCCTGTACAATATGCCGATAATGCTTGAAAAAGTTTAATCAGCATAGTGTATTGCCCAGATCTAAACCTGCGTAGTTCTATGCAGATGATAAATTTGAGAGAAAGCTCGTTTTATTTAATATGACACATGCAACCATGCCTATTTTTTAAGTAATTACTTCTGAATATTACCTACACATATTCATAAAATAATTAATTATAAATGAATCACACTCACACAAGCTACTTAATAAACATGACATGACCGATTCCTCATGGGTGATAGGACTGCAGAGCTTGCAGAGCACGAAAAAGATACATGCCATGGCCGATTCTTCGGGAGCCAAACCAGGAGGGTTGGTTTGCGAAGCCATGGAATGACAGAGCATGAGAAAGATACAGGCCATGGTAGATTCTTCGGGAGCCAGACTGCGAAAGCACGGCCGATCGATCCTTTTGGCTTGAGGAGTTTTCAGCAAGAGGTGTCAGAAAAGTTACCACAGCATTTGGTTTGGTGGAATGACAGAGCATGAAAAAGTTACAGACCTTGGTCGATTCCTCATAAGGGGATAGACAGTGGATGATTGATCTGTGGAGCTGAGAGCATGTGAAATTTACAGGCAATGGTCGATTCCTCATAAGGAGAAAGAGTGGGGCTTTCATGTGTGGAGCCAGAGAATGACAGAGCATGAGAAAGTTACAGGCCATGGTCGATTCCTAATAGACAGAGTGGGCATGGAGCCAGTGAATGACAGCATGAGTAAGGTACAGGCCATGGTCGATTCCTCATAAGGAGATAGAGTGGGCATGGAGCCAACTGTAATGACAGAGCATGAGTTACAGGTCATGCTCGAGAGGGGATGGTCCTGCGGAGCCAGAGTGGGGAGGATCGGTCTGTGGAGCCAGGAATGACAGAGCATGAGTAGAAAATTCTAAAAAAGGTGACATCGTCAAAGGCAGGTGATGTCATCAAAGGCGATGTCATCAAAGGTGACATCATTCAAGATGGTGGATGGGTGACATCATCCAAGATGGCTACTGCAGCTCCGAGCTCCGCAACCCCCACCCCCTGCGCTCGGATTATCATTTTCCATATACTATCACCACTGTCCTCTTCGCTTTCAAATTCAATTTCATTAAGTACACACTGTTTTCTGGGGGACCACATAGGCATACTTACCTACCCAGGGCACAAAAATCGGGCGAGTTAGAGCTTCCTCCTTGGTAGGGTTAGGTCGTAGAACTGGCTTATAGTCTTGGAACATCATTGGGTTATTCAGTCACTAAAGGCATTATTGTTGCGAGCTTCTATTTCTCTACACTTCTTGTAAACCCTTTTTTTTATACGTGAAAACAGATAACGTTCGGCTCCATACGACTGTAAATGCTTAGCCATTTTTTCTGCTCAACCTAAGCAACAAAGACGTCTTCATCATCTATAATTTCAGTTAAATCATCTTTAATTTTCTCATAATCTTCATGTCCAGCTTCCCAGTGTAGCCCGTGATAATTTTTGTAAGCCATCTATTGGTGTATTTACTGTTATTTTATCCAGCAATTTCCTGTGAAATGGTGGCAGGAAGCTATGTGTTGTCACTTTTCCATCATATTAGGCTATGCTAACCTCTTTAAGAATAAATCCAAGTTGAGACTGGAAGGCCTGGATGTTTGCGTACATGATCTAACCGAGATTATGTTAGTATTTTGACCATTTATCCCTGGAATTGTAAGATACCAAATGGTCTTGGATAATGAGGGCGTAGTCCTGTGTACTGGCAGGTATATTCTCTGCCACAGTCATTTCAATGCGACAGTCTATTATACCAGTGTTTATACGATCGTCTGGCTTACTTACGTCAAATACAAGTAGCAGAGCACTGTTCATAAAATTATCTGGTACGAGTGTAGTCGTGGCCATAGTATAGTTTCTGGAAATTAGCAAACATTTGGTATGCCAACATGAAAGAACCGTTACTGAAATTCGTGTTGAGGTCCATGTTTGGAATACTTTCAGAGTTCAAATAAACTTGGGCATTCTTAACATTAATATGTTCGAACTTGAGCGATCTGCACTTGCAGTATTCTGTCTTCTGGTCTGGAATGCTAGAATTGTGTAGCGTGGTTTTTCTGTTGCAAATTATGATTTAACATTGCAGTTTACATTTGGAGACTGTGTAAGAGCTGGACAAGTTTCCAAACTCCACGAGCGGAAAGCCACATCTATATTCCTTCCTTCGACAAATTTGAGTAGTTTTATTCTCTCTACCATCTTTACTTGGACATGTGACAGAAACCAGTCTATTGAATGCATTGAGAGTGTCACAACCTTGGGGTTTTCTGCAGTATCCAGTAAAGCATTTGTCTGAATATTGGTTACAATTATGAACGACTATTGTTTAGAAATCACTATGATATTTTTGTAATTTTTGGCGAATCCTAGCAGCGAGGAAAGACGTATGCAAATTTCAAAGCTTCACCCTTCGGACACAGGTTCGATTCTCCATCCAGCTATTTTGGCTGCAGGTAGTTGGTTGTGTTAGAGACAGGTAGTTCTTCATACCCCAGTAGAAGCAAACGTTGGGCCAACAATGACAATTGGTTGGAAGCGTTGGTAATACGTTGTGTTGGAAAACACATGTAAATACAATTGGCCCAACGTAGTATGCCAACAATTATGTTCAGAAACAGATTATTATTGCAGTGAATCAGCAACATTCTGTAATAAATCAGGAAATGTATGAACCCACTGGAAGATCAAATTTTGGTATTTGAATTTTGTAGGTTGAATGTTGGCAGCAAGTTGGCAAACACACACTTGGGGTTTAGTGTGTATAATTGCATTGGGCCAACGGTTTAAAATTAACATTTTACACAAGGAGTTCGATATAAAGTTTTTCATGTAGAAAATTACCCATCATTGAAGTTTGTGAAGCGATTGAGTTGTTTTATTAAAATAATAAATTTTATGTGGTAATTATTTAGTTGGTATAATGTTGGCTCAATGTTGTAAATCCAACTGTTGGTTTTAGGTTGTACCAGTACGTTGGCCCAACATTGCATATGCTTCATTATGCCAACCACAGAAAACTTTGAGTACGAAAGTTAGTTGAGCGTTAGTAGCCAGTTGGTAATTTTTGCAATACAATGTGTTGGAAAACAGACGTAAATTCAACTTTGGCCCAACATAGCCCCAGTAGCAACCGACGATGGGCCAAAGTTGAAAACTGGTTGGAGCCGTTGGCATTCTGTTGTGTTGAAAAACTCACATAAACACAACATTGGGGCAACGTAGCATGGTGGTAAATATGTTCGGAAATGTATTATTATTGCGATGAATTAGCAAAATTTTGAAAATAGTTATATTAAAGTAGAAAATGTCTGAACATTTTGGAAGACCAAAATATTGTTATTTAAATTTTGTGGATTTTATGTTGGCAACACGTCCGTAAACATGCTGTTGGGGTTTAGTGGGTTAATATTGCAAAACCAACATTTTACACAAAGAGTTCAAAATCATGTTTTGCAGTACAACATAACCAATCATTCATGTTTATGACATTATAATGTTACTTAGTTAAAAAAAAATTAATATTATGTAATTTGTTCTCTGTTGGTTACATGCTGGAACAATGTTGAAAATCCAAATATTGGATGATAGCTTGTTCCCAGTATGTTGATCCAACGTTGCATTACCCACATTATAACAACCATAATCTTTTGTATGTAAGATGTCTGAGCATTGGTAACAAGTTGGTAACTATACTGTTGGTGTTAGATATGTAATTTTACATTCATCCAACATTGCTCAAACAACACGTATGTTTGTAACAGTTAGGTGAAAGTTACTTTCAGTAAATATGGTCCTACGTTGTAAACCCACATTATGCAACCATGGAAAGTCTTCTTTTTGGAAGTTAGCTGACGTCGGCAACAAGTTTGTAAACAGACTTCTCAAGTGACACAAATTGTGTTTCTTTCTAAAAAACAACTTCATTAGAATAGAAAATGGAAGAAAATATTAAAGACAGTATTTTTGTAAATTTTAATTTCTTGGTTAATTGTTAGGTACCAGTTGGTAAACACACCGTTGGCAATAGGTATGCACCTTTACATTGGGTTAACACTGCATAACCCACAGTAGGCCAACCACTGAAAAGATTTCGTACGTTGATGTGTTGAACATAGGCATTTTTAGGAAACATATATTATTAGCAAAATACATATCTTTCTTTGATATTGTAAGTTTAATTATTAGATACATATTTGTCTTTCAAAAACCAGTATTCATCATCGGACAGCTTAGAGCAGTTGGTAAGGCGACGGATTTCTAACAAATAGTACTCCAACATAATCTCGGATCATGGTTCGAACCCACCTCGATTCTGGTCGGATTTTTTTATTGATTTTAATAATTTGTGTAACCCACATAAATTATGGAAATATAAAAATTATAAATATTGTGCTTAATTTAACTTTTGTAGAGTCAATTTTGTGAGTATTTTTGTAGAGAAATGTTGGCCCAGTGTTTGTAAATGGTTGGCGTTACACACACAATTTCAACAATCCAGCGACGTTGGGCCAATGTAAGAAATTAGTAAGAATCCAACCAAAAATCACCATTGAGCCTACGTTGTATCAACCTGACATTTCAATGTTGAGGCAACGTTACATGCCAACATTGGCCCAACGTATTAAGCATATGTTGGGCCAAACCAAAGGTTGTTACTGGGGTAGTAGCCATAATACCTACATCTTTTGTCTGATCAACCTCGACACCATTAGTTCTTAAGCTATTTTATTAATCATGTGAAGTACTCCAAATCTAATTATCTTTGTAGTTACAGGTACAGCATTTCCAGCCTTTGTTATAGTGCCGCTGAATCTTAAATAAGAGTTGCGTGGTAAAGTATAGATATATTGGTTTTGAACTTGTATTCGAACCTCAGATGACAGCTGGTATGGTCTAGGCAGGTATGGCGAATAAGCATGGAATTCAGTTCTTGTAATAGAATCCTCGCAACTAACAGGCTCGTCCACATTCAATATATCTGCTTCCATTCTTCTTGATTTTGAAGGATTAAGGATCACAATATTTTTATGTGTTAACACGATGGATGCTCGCGACAAACTGACCTTAGGGTTGGTGGGGACACTTGATTTATAATCTTTTTTCTAAAACTCAAGGCCATCTTTTTTCAAGTGCAAGCGCAATGTAATTTCTTTATTTCTGAAAATTATCAGTTTATCATCCTGATCGACTCTACAAACAATAACTTCCTGCATGTACTTCTCTATGATTGGCTCATAAATAGTATTTTTGGAACTTCTACCATCTTGAAACCAGGTGGAACAGTTGCTGCAAACTCGTATAGTGTACGGTTCGGTTTACCCTTTAGATATGAGTCTGTTACAATATTGCAGTTCACTCTTATAACATTTACTGGCAAAATGTTTACAGGCAGTGTTGACTGGTGAATTTTTCCACTCTCATACACCTCGTGTTTGAAACCCAGCATGGATGCTAGAGTATCGTTCTTGGTAAAGTCAATATCATTGCTGCACAAAATTTCACGTTTCAGTGTTTGGATTTTCTCGCAAAACAAATGTTACATCAGTACCTAATGCTTGCTCAATATTTGCTGCAATGTCTTCGATTTAATATGATCCTGTTGGTAAAGTAACTTCTTCAGTAATGCAATTTTTATGTAGCGAAATTTGTAGTTAGAACTGTCCACATTAGGTACAAAGAAATACGTTTGGAAATCTATCAGTGCCACTGAACACGAACCTTTAAATCCAGAGCTGGAAAATGCACAGAGTGCAGCTCAGCTATTGCTCGTCAAGGTCAATGTTACACACATGACTGATGCTAAGCAGTGCTTGTGTCGACATTTGTTAATCACTAATTATGAACTGAAGATATAAATGGCCACAGTTTCCCTGGCTAGACAATTGCTCTTTAAAATAATTATAACTGCATTTCACACATTGAAAATACTTCTACACCTCTATGGGTGGGCGAAGATTTCCAAAACTATCGTAGTAATCAACATTGTTTTCAGTTTTTTTTTTTGTAAGAGACCCAGTGAGTTCCTCATCCAACAACCTAATCTAAATTTAAAATTCCATATTCATAACATTTTGGTTCTCATGGTAAATTGTCACTCATAACACACCCCTGATATTTGGTATTTGTAATTTTCTAGCAAACTTTAGTAAATCTATATTTGTTAGGGATCTGTCGTGTCGCATATTTAAGATTGCATCCTTCTCTTTCTGGTTCCATCTATCCGACTTCATCCGCCTACCGGATAGTCTTCAGTTTCGTCCTTTCTCGTTTTTTGATCCTAGTGCTTTAGCCACCATTTGCCTGTTGCGATGTTGAAGTTCTTCCAACGGCTTGCCTGGATTTTTTTATGTATTCGCAGCTTTAGCAATACCACTAACTTCACCAATCAGACCTTCTAAAGCTGCCAAGCTAGGTAGGAGAAATGGCAGAAATCCTCCTTGTTTCTTGCTCACTTTCTTCTTCTTGCGAGTCTTCTTTTTCTTCTGATTGACAATATTTTTGTTAGAATGTGTGGATGCAGGATTAGATTTAATTCGAGTGTTTGTTTGTGTGGATGGACTGCACTTTATTCGCATGCCCCATCCTCGCTTGACTTAAGTCTTCATGCTCTTGGATACTCACCAAGCAACTACTCTTTTAACAAACATTGTATCTTTAGATTCATCAATCTTCCCTGCCTTGTGGGCGAAAACAGTCAGCAGCATGTCTATCTTCTAGCTTATCACTATTAGCATATGCTATGTCGTACTCCTTGCACACCTTGTCAATTCGGTAACTCCGACGTCACCATGCTCGAGCCTCTTCTTTGGCTTCTTTCCTGGCCAACAGAACCAATATTCAGGAATATGTGCTTCGAATGGCAAATTATTTATAAGAATATTCAATAGTCCTCTTCCACTCTTGACCTTACTCATACGAGGCATCACGATACATTGAGTAAGAATACTTAAGTACCTGTTTTTATGTGTTTTATTCAGTACCATTCTTGCCTGCGAACAGTATGGTTGTTGGCGGAGAAGAATTTTCAGTCGTGCGTAATTTGTTGCGCCATGATGAAACTACATGTAAAATGAAAACTTCAAGAATGAAATTTCAGTGCTAAGTTTGCCGACATCAACTTACTCGAATAGATGCTTTGAAGAGACATTCTAAGTCTTGTGGTATAGGATCTCTACGACCTCATCTACAAGAATAACCTCAACCACAACCTAAGTGGCAATCACAACTTGTTTCTATTAATGTTTCATGCACACTTTTGAATACTCCAGATGCTCCACAATCTGCTCCACAATTAGCTCCACAATAAGCTCCACTTGCTGCACAATTAGCTCCACATGCTCCGTAATTAGCTCCAAATGCTCCGAAATTAGCTCCACATGCTCTACAATTAGCACTGCAGGCACCACACTTAGCACCGCAAGTTGTTGGTAATATATGTATTGACAAGCAAGAAGTTAATTTATCGGTACGTATTACTTCCGATAATGAAGTAACCTCTCGCGAATCTAGACATGGTCTCCTGCTTCACAATACTGTGTGTTGCATCATAGCAGGGCCATCTTGTGGTAAGACATGCGAGCTATTAAGTTTGCTGGAGGAGCCTAATGGTGTTTGTTTCAAGAATGTATACCTATATTCAAAATCATTACATCAGCCAAAGTGTCTGCCACATGGAAAAATTCTAAGTTACGTGGATGGACTCGGGCATTTTCCATTCAGAGACAATGAAGCTGTGGTTCCACCAAGTGATTCTCTACCAAACTCTGTGTTTTTAGTTCGGTGATGTAGCTTACGAGAAACAGGCTCGTATCCAGGAATACTTCTGCATGGGAAGGCATATGTTAGTAGATTCCTTTAACATTTGCCAGACTTATTCATGTATACCCAAATAGTTATTGAGAGATAGTGCCAACCTACTGGATTTGTTTCGTGTGGATGACTTGAACTTGAAACATGTTTACTTTGATCATGTTAATATAGATGTGACATTTGATAAATTCAAAGAGGTGTGTGCATTTTGTTGGAGTGATCCATACGGATTTCTTGTAATAGCTAAAGACTTTCGCTTACTTAAATGGAGATACCGATGTGGATTCGATCAGTTCATAAGCCTCTGTCACTGAAAGATGAGCTACATAATTTCAAAGTTTGGCCGCAGTGGTCTGAAACATAAAATTGAAAGTTTCTTCATACCTTTCTGACTATGGGAACTGTAGTGCCGAAGGAAAATGACTAAAAAAAATTGGAAGTCTGAGAGAAGATGGAGATGCTCTTAACAAGGTGCACATTTACACACTTTATTGTAACCTGATCAGTTAAATACAACATTTGCTATGTAGAACAATTAATGAAATTGCAAGTATGATAAATGACGTGAATGTTAAACTCGGTGGTATCCCTGTAGATTTGGAGACATTGCTAGACAGGAAGCCTAATGCAATAGGAGGACTGATAAACGAAATTTGTGGTGAAAACAGAGTCCTGGATGAGGTAATGCAGCACCTTACTAAACTTGAAACTTCAAATAGAATTATTGCCAACACACTAATATCTGTATCTTAACTGCCTTCAGTTATAGTTTTGGATGGGAAAAATAATGAACCAAGCTCTAGGCCGCCACCTAAGAAGACCAGCATATAAATACCCTGGCATGTCATTGTATGTTGGTAGTGCAATGTCTGACATTGTTGGTGACTTACGAACAGTGATTAAAAGAATTCACGCAAAGTACTTGATTGCTCTATGTGCCAGAATGGAACATGATATGATTAATGAAGAAGCTTTTAAACCTATAACAGAGCGACTGGACAGTTTGAAGCCGAAACCGCGACGTCCTGTGACAGTGAAGAAGGAAGAAGAACCCATACTATAGTCAAATACAGGAAACCTCTTTATGAAATTTATGACGATGATTTGCCTCTCGCTGAGTGGAAATGAAAAAAAAAAAAAGGAACAAAGCATAATGCTTTATTATTACTTGACAAATTCACTATCCAAGGACAGGACATATGGAGTACACAAGAAAAATAAAAAGTATTTATTGGTAAACAAGCAAATTTTATTCTTGCCCAGTAATGACATGCAAGTAGAGTCTATTGTAATCAAGCCAGCTTCTGGACTTTATGAATTACTGTTTAAACGGAATCCTGACAATTATTTGCACAGTGTGTTGGAACAGTATAAACTACTTTTGAAATTTACGAGTGCTCATTTAAAGAATAACGATACTGCCAGCAATGAATTATGAATGAAACACATCAGAAGTTTAACATTTTTCCCAACTGTTCCCTGATGTAGGTGTTGCCATAGGTTCTGGTATCGACCTATGTTAGAAAATAGAAAATTGAAGGCGACCATAATACATTTATTTGAATAATGTTAATGATATTGTCGACAGACTACATCTACTAGTTGCTTCTTAGCATGTAGGAAATAATTCTCATACGAATGGAATATCTAACATAACATAATAACTGAGTGAAGACGGCTACATATTGTCGCGACGGTAAAATTTGAGGAATTATTTTTTTTTAATTTTTGTTTTTTTCTTAAGATACCTGTTGTTGATAGCATGGTCAGATACTTATTTATTTCTTTTTCTCAACATTGATTTTTTTTGTTAAGACACTTTGCTAAAGCCTTGGGGAATAAAGGCAGATTGTTTGTAGCTGTGTTATAGCTGTTCCTACAGCAGTTGGTTGAGACGGTAGCCCGCACCAGGAAGTTCGTAGAGTTCACTG
>PNEQ01078437.1:0-66106 GCA_003012365.1 Medauroidea extradentata | reverse complement strand
TGTCAGAGGAAGCACAGGAAGCAAGAAATAAAGATGTTAGAAATTACCGTGAGTTTTTCTGCAGGAAGTCGAGTAGAAGTTTAAATATTAATGATTTGTTTTGTCGCCTTCTACTAACATCAGATCCGGTCATTTCATCCGCACGTAAATTGCCGGTAAACAATGTCCGAGAACTTACCGCTGAAATAAGAAGGGACTTGGACGATTTGCTTAGTTTCGAACAAGCTGAAGTTGAAAGTGAATATGATGAAGAAATCGACCCGGTCGACAGTAGTGAAAACTCATCGTCTGGTACAGACATTTGAATTAGTGTGTGTATTTTTTTTAGATAACTTAATTTTTGCATTATTACTGTAACTCTTAAAAGTGAAATTTGCCAGTCTATATGATGCAGTTCTTTCCAGAATACTTACGTCTGGTTAGCTAGCCATAATGTTTGTGCAAATACGTTTCATTTTCTTTTATTTAACTGCGTGTATAATAATGGTAACTTGTAAAGTATAAGTTGCCAGTTAATATAATCATAATCATTTCCTGGAATATAGCAGGATGACTCATCGCCTGGTTCACGTTTTTTATTTATTGTATAGAAATTGCTAGTTTTCTATTATTTTAATATGTCAACTATTATAATTTTACAAATGGAACATTCAATCATATGTATCAATATATATTCAGAAGTTGTAGAAGAAAATGTTTAAAAGTCTTACTATTCTCTTTTAATAAATATTGTTAAAATTGTGTGAAAATACAATAGGACCAATTTGTGAGATCACAAGTTAATAGTGTTTATATAAATATGCACATAACAGTATATTTTTAGTATGTATAATGCAAGAAGCAATAAATAATTTGTATAAATGTGTAATTGTAGAAAACAATATATTACCAAACATTTTGGACCGTATTGATGAAATCTTGTGGTTAACATTAAATAACCGGCAAATCTGAAGGGTTTACTGAAGAATTTGAATGAGTTTTAATAGTTACTTCTTACGATACATAGACGTAGTATTTTTAATGAAGGTGTGAAAAATCTGCGTAAATTATAAAAACGTATATTTAACTCCTCCCTCCCTTCTTCTTATTTCGTCTGCCATTTAGGAAATATCTCAAATTTGCGAAATTAATTGATTTTTACTTACGTTAAGTGTAAGAGCCGCAAATATGAATGCATGCAGTAGTTATTGTCATTGGGAAAGCCATGAAGGATTTTTGGCCACATAAAGAGCGTATCCAGCCCACTGTGCGACGTAAGGAATAACAGAACGGAATTAACATTTTCTGTTACGTTATAACTGACATGGCATGCTTGTTGTCCTGAGTTACAGCAACTGTTTGTATTTTGTATCACATTAACAAAAATGGCAATGTCGAGGTATTTTTTTATCTTAGTCGGTGCATAATGAATACCTGGGGGCATATGCTCGAGTTTTCATTCGTATGCGAATCGCCCGCCTGACCGCTAGAAATGAGCTGTTGGTATGCTTGAACATTCGGCCGTCCTCGTACACGAGATTAGTATACGAAAATCTACTTGAGTGGTGGTAAGCGGCCGAATTGGGGATTTCGCATACGAGAAGCCGTAAAACCGGAGCTATGGAGCAAGATTTCAACAATTATATACATATATTTTTTTATCTCAACAATGCTTAAATATAAACTCGCCACTAATTAAGTTAAGTGTTAAAAATGTAAGTAACCTCTTTTGCAATAGTATGTTTATTTTACGAAAAAAAAATTACACCCTCTTAATTAGTAAATATTACTGTATTTATTAATTCTGCTTAAGCTATATTAAAATTAATATGCTAACATTTTTTTAGTTAAAGTCTACTCACAATGCATGTTATGAGACGCAAATTTTTGAGATTGACTGAAACATACAAATTTGTGCCCTCAAAAAACTCAGTAAATTATTTACAAAAATTCACTTAGATACAGACAGCACAATAAAAAGAAAAACATTATATAAAGAGTGGGTAACTGATAGTAGGAAAAGATACCAACAGGGTGCTAGGTTCCATAACTGTGTCTACATATAGAGGTTTTTTTTTTTACATTATTTGTGTATTCATATACATTTTGTTATACATCTGTTGTGAACAGTTGTAACAATGTAAAATAAAATTTAAACATACTCTGTTGAATCACACAAAGTTCAACAAGCAAAGATGTTTTGAAAAATGGTATAATATCAGACAATTTTGTAAAAATTTTCTTTGCTCATTATATACAAACCCGAGAATAAAGTTCTCGTGATAATTTATAATTATGACGACTGTTAAACAATTAATGCGGGTGGTTCATTTAATTTGAGTAAAATACTGAAACAAAAAAAAATTCTACATGTTAGCATTATGTAGGTACTTGACCTCTTACATAAAATTCAACAAAATTTGCTCAAAATTAATTAAACTGCCTCAAATTAATTACATGAAATGATTAACATAACTACATTATTATAGGTTAAAACAATGTATCTGAAGCATTAATTTCTTGGAGCCTCGTTTCGTTAGCCTAACTCTAAAAGTGTTTTTATTTAACCTACTTGACAGAAAATAATAACTCTTTATGTTCAAATATATGTTATTTACTTTAATAATTACGTTTTGGTCTAAGAAAATGTGATATTAATGTCATTTACCGGAGAAGTGCAGCTAAATATTTATGAGGCGTAATTCATATCCACCTAGATTTGCGACATTGGTTTCTTCGTCTCTACAAACGGAAGAACCAGATTCGTTTTACTGCATCTAAAACAGAAAATTACATAAAATAAATTAATAATTCGTAGAGTTATTATTCTGGAATGAAATTATTAATGCATTTATTGAAATTAAAAAATAGTAAACTAGGGTGGAGTTTCAAGCCCGAATAGTTTGGTTAGAAAGCAAGCACGCTACCATTGCGCTACGAAAACTTTATCATACAGTGTCCAAAAATATTATATTTATTGTATGTATGGTGCAAAATCCTGTTTTTCAATTATTACGATATTTCCTTTTGTGTTTGACCTATTTAGTCATACTAACGTTGTTTCTGCTAATATTAAGATTCTGTTATAATACTGATTAACATTTCAAATCCCCTAGTTATCACGGTAACTCATATTTTGTAAGTCGAGGCAGACATTCGAATAGCCGCCATATTGTCGACCAATGGTGCTCACTTCGTACACTTATTTCGTATACGAGTTCAAGACTGTGGAGCATACATAGCCAGTTCGTTTGCGAGTTTGACCATTCGCAACAGCTCGTACACGAACGCTCGAGTTGTATTTTCCATCATAGGCCCCCTGCACTCTACTTCACATATTACTTTTAGAATGCTGTCACACATGTGTTTAATTATTGCTTTAGTTTCGGCATCTATGAAAATGAAATTCAACTCTATTTTATTACAATTATCTGGCATGTAAAATAACCTCATCAACGAGTACAGAAAATGTATTTCACAATAAGTTATGCTTGCGAAACTTACCATCATCAAGTTCTCGAATTATTTCTGGAACAATGTTCGGCATTTCAATAGCACTGTTACATAATTAACGAGTGGACTGTAATAAATTTAGGATGTAACATTTACAGTTGGATACAAAAAAAAACGAACGAGCGAATACACCAGCACGACCACTCACCGCCGTGTTGGTTGTTAAGACTGTCTTGTTGGCTGGACAAGGGATGCCAACAAAAGTCGTAGCAGCGACAAGGCTGCCAACTCCCACAACCAATGTTACCACTCCTAGCATCCCAGAAGCGGGAAATTCAAATTATGTGTCTCTTCTTTAAGCATTATATACAATTTACAAACAGTTTACAAGTCCGAAACATCCCCACCGCCTTGAAATAAATATTTCAAATCCTCGCATGGCAGTGGCAAAGTTTCACTGCAGGACGCTTCAACAATCCTGTGGTACAGCGCACTGTGGCCACACGGGAAATCCCATCCTTGCCTGGGTGGAGTTCTATGATGCGGCCAAGTTGCCATTGCAACGGAGCCAGTCGATCATCCCGTATAAGGATCAGTTGGTTGGGGGCGAGACCTCTTCTCGTCCCGTGCCATTTTGGGCGCTGCTGCAGGGTGTGCAAATAGTCCCTACTCCAACGCTGCCAAAAACTCTCATGAATTTGCTGCACAAGTTGCCAATGCTGGAGTCTGTTCAAAGGCATGTCTCGCAGGTCTCGTTCAGGAACAGCAACCAGGGGTTCAAGAGCTAAAAAGTGCCCAGGAGTTAAGGCACTCAAAGTCGTTCGGATCAGAGCTCAACGGCCACAAGGGCCTAGAATACAAAACAGCTTCCACTTGAACCAGGACTGTATAAAACTCCTCAAAAGTTAAGATCTGATCCCCAATGATGTTGTGTAGATGGATCTTAACAAATTTCATACCTGCCTCCCAAAGGCCACCAAATGGGGTGAAGCAGTTGGGATGAAGTACCACTCGTAAATTTGCTTGTGGTGGTGCCAAATGACCAAACTAGTGAACCAGTGGTTTTTAGGGAGCAACACTGGGTGTTTGTGATGAAAAGGAAGGTTGGATTGATGCAGCTTACCGCCAACTCTGATCAACCCAGTTTCATCCAAGAAGGGAGCAATCTTCCGAAGCTGCTGCAATGTGCCTTGACCCTTCTGTAGAGCAGACAGATCCTCCTTGAACGAGACTTCCTGAACATGACGAAGACACAACTGCATTGGCTTATCGAGTTCTGCTGGGCTTAAATCTCCCTTTAACCGATCTGACACCTCAACCCGAGTATTGTGACTGAAGCGACACTCATAACCAATCACCCGAAGAAGCTTGGTTAGGCGACTGCAGCGAGCCATAAGCATGGCTAATCCGTCAGGCTCAACAACAACCGACGCATGTAGCCTTTGTTCCTCCTGTACAGCTTGATAAACTGCCTCATTCATAGGTTGACTGGATGGCGATCATTCCATAGGATCCTTTAACCAGGCTGGACCTGTCCACCACAAGGGATGCCCAATGAGTTGAGTTGGCAACAAGCTGCGAAAGGCACAGTTGGCTGGGTTATCCTCTAACCTAACATGCTTCCAACGTTCTGGAGACCTGAGAGACTGGATTTCACTTACATGGTTGGCAACAATTTTTTTTATTGGTGAGGAGATGTCTTCAACCAAGCCAACACCACCTGTGAATCGGTCCAGGCAAATGTTGCCGAAAAGGAAAGGTCAACATAGAACTCCATGATATGATGTAGAAGGCAGGCCAGTAAAAAAGGCCCCGCAAAGTTCTAAACGCAGCAAGGACAAATCTTTGACAGGGGCAACCTTGGATTTAGCTGCACCTAAATATATGATGACTTCATTGTCAGGGCATTGATACACGTAAGTAGACTGCTGCAGCACACCCTACCTCAGAACTATTACAAAATGCATCGAGTTGGTACAAATAGCCTTCCTTTCCTTTAACCAGTCTTGGAATAGCAAGCGACGACAGAAGTGGAAGCTCCTCATTGAACCGACTCCATCGTTGGACTATCTCTGGCGATGGTACATCATCCCAGTCCAACTGTTTTAACCACAGAGCTTGGATTAGATGCTTGACAAACAGAACAACCGGGGCAAGCAAACCTACAGGATCAAAAATCCGAGCAAAAGCAGAGAGAATGTTTCGTTTGGTGGCAACACTTGAACTGCTTTGGGCCCGATAAGAGATTGTGTCTGTGGCAGGATTCCACACCAATCCAAGAACTTTCACAACACGATCTTCTCCAACATCCAAGAAACTTGACTGTGAGACATCCACATCTTCAGTAGGCAGCCAATCTAGCAACACTGGGTGGTTACTCACAAATTTCCTTAACTTGAAGCCCCCTTTAGCAAGCAGAGTGATCAATTCCCTTTGATGTATAAGAACAGACTCGGCTGAGTTCGACCCCATGATTATATCGTCCACGTAAGTATCAGACTTTAGGACTGCTAATGCTACAGGAAAACTTTCTTGTTCATCTGCAAGCTGCTGCAGTGTGCGGAGTGCGAGGAAAGGTGCTGAGGTAATTCCATAAGTCACAGTTCTTAAACGAAAATCTTGGATAGGGTCCATCTCACAGGAACGCATCAAACACCACCCTGAGCTTGGTGGTGGAGCTCTCTGGTTTTATCACACAGTGGTGAGGGAGATAGTAGACTGGCGAGGTGGTTGCAACTTGTGTTTCTAGAAGTTTCTCCATGTGCCCACTGTCTAAGTAGCTGTTTCAGCTGGGATCCTTTCTCAATAGTGTAGCTACATGAAGCAAACGGCTGATGGCCTGAGGCCTGGTCAAACCAAATGTAGGTGTGGATGACTTAAATGGCAACGAGACTGAGTATCTGCCTTCACAGTTCCTAGTGTGAGTCTCAACGAAATGTCTTTCGCACTCAACAACCTCAGCAGCCATGTGTGTGGTTGGTGGGTATTCTTCTATTTCCCAAAACCGCCTCATAGCCTTCGGCAATGTTGGCATTGTAAGGAGCGAGATGCAAAATGATTCAACACACGAAGAACTCTGTTGCTTGACACACCTCATCAGAATCCACCGCTGACGGAGAACCATCCAGTTTGCCTCCCGTTAACAGCTGCGGGAACAACTCAGCACCGATAAGGAGATCAATGGGTCCTGGTGTATCAAATGTTGGATCTGCCTAATTGAGATGGGAAACATCCTTGCGAACTTCCTGTGAGAGTTTTACAGTAGGCAACTGGTGTGCAATTTAGGCAATACAAAGACATCAACAGTAAAATGAAGATTCTTGTCACGAGGTGCAATTACAATTGAACTACAGGATTTAGTGACATTAACTGTGGTGTTGGACAAACCATGAACCACCAAATCAGCTCTTTTGTGAGGAAGTCCCAGCCTTTGCAGACAGTTTTCTGTTATAAAACTGGCCTGAGTTGCTGAATCCAACATGGTATGGGCACCAACACGATTTCCAGTTGAATTCAAAATGTGGACCTGTGCTGTAGACAGTTAAATAGCCGACCTTGTCGTGTGCTAGGTGTCACAAGCATGAGCCTTGAGTAATGCTCAACATCATGGGAAGGTGAACTGGGTCTCGAAGACCCATCAGGTTTCTGAGAATCGACAGTGGTTTTAAAATGCAATAATGAATTATGTCTAGCACAACAGTGATGACACGGCGACTTGGAAGGACACCTTTTGGCAACATGTGAGTCAGACAAACAGTTGAGGCACAACTGATGTTCCTTGACAACCTTAAATCGATTTGGTGGAGATAGCACCAGAAAATCTGTACATTTGTGTAGTGCATGCGGACCCTTACACATATTACACACAGACTGAGTGGTTAACAAACATTTTGAGGCTTGCTCATTGTTAGGCAGCCACTTGGATGAAGCCTTCCATTTAGGTTTGGACAGAGAACCATTGAAACCTTTGGATTTTGTTGAGCTTACTGCTTCTGCAGCTGTACAGTGCTTCCCAAGAAACAAAACAAAATAATCAAGTGTAGGGAGCTCATCAGAGAAAGTCAGCTCCCATTTAGTCTGCAAACCAGTGTCCAAGTACTTACATACAATAGGTAGCAAGATTTAATTCCAGTGGTCCACTGGCACATCAAGGGCCTTTAAGGCAACAACATTCTCTGTGTTAACAGACAACAACTGACACAGCGATTTGGGACAATCAATGGTAGCAGATGGTGCCTGGAGTAATGCATCGACATGCATACCCACAATGAGACGTTTATTCTCGTATCGAGAAGTCAGTAACTTCCATGCCACATCAAAGTTTGACTCAGACATAGGCAATGTCTGGATCATACCCAGAGCCTCACCACGAAGAGATGTCTTTAGATATGCAATACGAGATCTACTAGTTGGACAGTTGACATTCTCTGAACTTTCAGTAAATTAACTGGTTAGAGAATCTACAATGGCCACTATTGCAAAATACTTCTCCTCGAAGTCCACCATGCGTGCTGCATGTTCGTCAAAATCGAAATCCGAAGAAGCTGTTGCTTCGACTGTGACATAATCCGCATCAAAGTGATTATGTAAATTAGGCAGGTCTCTCACAGTGGCCGAGAACAAGGGTTTCTTTGAAGCATCTGCAAGAACCTCCTGAGCTAGGTCATAGGCTTGTTTGATACGAGACTCTGTTAAGTGAATGCGCACTAGCGCTGAACGAGAACGAACATTGGTCATAGTGAGGTTATGAACTAGAGGACCGTTTGAAAGACCCTGCATGTTGGCTGAAAACGGCAACACAACAACCACAAACGCAACAAAGCAAGAATAGAAAGTGGTATAAACAAATACATGCCAATACTTACATAACCTCACACAACTGAAGCCTTAAGGCTAGCTGCACGAACTACTGGACGACAAATTATTTAGATTTGATTACACCACTTCAATGCAGCAGCACGGGCACGGGATGGATACTGCGAAGAACAGTCCTTCCTTCTTCATGTGGGCGTGGGAACCAAATCAACTCAAAATTACATTGTGTGCGCACCGAAACTAAATGCGCACAACGTACGAGGAACAAAAAATGCCACGCTTGCATCAACAAAAATCACAAAAGAAATTAAACGGCACACGTGCTACGAACAACATATCACTTGGTGTGAATGAACGAAAATGCACCGAGCGTGCCGAAGGAACAATAGATTCATACTGTGTGGTAAAGATGCACATATCACGTTTCAACGAAAAAACCAAACACAAATTTTGGGACACGAACCGGCCCAGAGGACCAAAAAATGTTACATAATTAACGAGTGGACTGTAATAAATTTAGGATGTAACATTTACAGTTGGATACAAAAAAACAAACGAGCGAATACACCAGCACGACCACTCACCGCCATGTTGGTTGTTAGACTGTCTTGTGTTGGCTGGACAAGAGATGCCAACCAAAGTCGTAGCGGCGACAAGACTGCCAACTCCCACAAACAATGTTGCCACTCCCAGCATCTCAGAAGCGGGAAATTCAAATTATGTGTCTCTTCTTTATACATTATATACAATTTACACAAGTCCGAAACAAGTACCTTCATCTTCCGATGAATCTTCAGCTGGAATTAGATTCCTCAAAATTTCTGCTAAACCCACCATCTTTACTTATTTCAGAACTTTTAAAGTCGCCCGAGAGTGTTCGCTTGGAGAAGCAACTCTTTCTGACCTGGGTCACTTTGCTCTCAACTCTCGTGACTCTCGAGGGGCAAAAAGAGAGACCGAATGGAACAAAGTTTATTTCTTTCAGCTCAATTTTTTTTTTTTTTAACTTTTCAATACTTATTAAAATTCCATCCAAAAACCCAAAGCAATACCTTTCTTACAGTGATAATACATTAAAGAATAGCTACCAGTATATACAGGAAAGAAAAGACAACTCTGTTGGGAAGGGTCTGGTAGGTTAGAGTCAACTCGCCACCGGGCGGCAGCCCAATTGCGAGGGTTATTATTATTATGCTTTGGTTAGGTCCAACTTAGAATACTGCTAGGTTATTTGGAATAGTATAATCATCTTTTTTTCGCATTATCTAAAAATAAAAACTTAAGTTAACAGATGTATACTCCATTTTAACGATAATTGTGAATTTGATCATTTTGAGGATAGAAAATTGTATTCTGTACCTTTAAATAAGGTTGTTTATGTGTGTCCCATTTCTGTCTGTTTTATTTTAAATGTCTTGCTGCATGATGTACTGTCAGTGTGTTGTACCCTTTTAGTCCATTGTTTTTGTATGTCCTTTGTTAATTGTATATCCAGCATTTCTATATTTGTATCTGTTTTTGTTTAGTGTGATCCTTTTATTGGTCGCAAGACTGTTGGGTGACACTTTAAACCCAATACACAAATAAATTATTGTTATTACGTCTTTATAAAGAACCCCCCTCCCCATTTACGAAACACACAAATATTATGTTCCTTCAGTATTGTTATATAGAGGCTTTACTGTACATTACAAACCCCTTTACGAATTATGTTTGTTCGCGTTGTCTGCAGGATCTGCTAGTCGACAGCATGTGCTACTTTTTACTAGCAGCGAAGTAGCAGGAATAGCAGTTGCTTCGTCTGTGACCAACCGAACGGCCTCCCTGGTGGAAAAACACACCAACAAAAACACCAGCATTTTGGTGGCTACCACTATTTTTGGTGTACATACACCATTATTGGAGTTATTGCTAAAAGAATTTGTAAACCTGGTGGGTACACACCAATATTGGTACTCAGTTTGGGTGTATTTTTTGCAATGCTTTGGTGTTTATGTAGTGTGCACATACCAAAATTAGAGTTAAATGTTTAATGATATAAACTTAGTGGGTACACACCAATTTTGGTACTCAGTTTTTGGTGTATTTTTTTTTTTCAAAAATATAGTGTTTATGTGGTGTACTCACACCAAAATGAGGTTAAATGTTTAATAGTGTAAACTTGGTGGGTATACACCAATCTTAGTACTCAGTTTGGATGTATTTATTTTCAATGTTTTAGTGTTTATGTAGTGTGCACACACCAAAATTAAGAGTTAATTTTTAATGGTGTAAACGTAGCGGGTGCACACCAATCTTGGTACTCAGTTTGAATATATTTCTTTTTAACGCTTTGGTGTTTATCTGGTGTGCACACGCCAAAATTAGAATTAATTTTTAATGGCGTGAATGTAGCGGATACACGCCAATCTTGGTACTCAGTTTATAGTGTGTTTTTAACAAAAATATGGTGTTTATGTGGTGTGCTTACACCAAAATTAGGCAAAATAATTAATGGTGTAAACTTGGTTTGTATACACCAATTGTAGTGCTCAGTTTCAATGTACTTCTTTTCAATGCTTTGGTGTTTATGTAGTGTACTCGCACCAAAATATGGTAAATAATTAATGGTGTAAACTTGGTACGTATACACCAATCTTTGTACTCAGTTTGGATGTATTTCTTTTCAATGCTATGGTGAATGTAATGTGAGCACACCAAAATTAGAGTTAATGTTTAATAGTGTAAACATAGTGGTTATATACCAATCTTGGTACTCAGTTTTTGGTGGGTTTTAAGCAGAAATGATCATAGACGCCTCACAAGAAACACCAGGTTCTCAGGTTCAAATCCATGCCTGGGAATTGTAAATTTTTAATAATTTTAATGTTATAAATTTGTGTGGGGAGGCGAAAATAGAGCCGTTAAATAAGTTTTTCAAAATTTACATTAAAGACAAAATACTATGAATCACATATGTATGTTGAATTTGTTTACTCGACATAGTCTAACTCTTCAGGTTGAATGTAAAGAATTTTCTATAATGATGTGCGATTTATTAACATAGATAACACAAAGACAGTGAAATTTCAAACACACTAACAGAAATACTAACGTGTTGGTGTTCACCACTGTTTCATGGTTTAACTCTTTGGTGTATCTGTGATGTACAATCACCATAATTGGGGTTATTGCTAATCAAAGGTGTAACTTTGGGATGTACGAACGAACATTAGTATGTACTCAATTTGGGTACATTTTAGTAATGCTTTGGCATTTATGTAGTGTAGCCACACCAACATTATAATGAATTTATTATGGTGCAAACTTTGCTGGTAGACACCAATCTAAGCACTCAGTTATTGGTTTGTTTTAAACAGAAATATGGTGTTTATGTAGTGTCCTCATACCGAATTAAGAGTTGTTCTATGGTGTAATCTTGGCAGCTAAACACCAATAGCAGATTGTTTTATTTTCAAGCAAAAATATGGTGTTTGTGTGGTGTGTTCATGCCAAAATTATAGTTACTGTTCAATGGTAGGTGAGAAAGATTTACAACCTTTTAACAGCTTAGGTCTTTTAGAGTCTATGTGGGTGAAATAATGAAAATACAACACAACATCCATGCCAGAACCCAGATTATTTTATTTATATCGTATTTTAGTTATCACACACAAACATCACTTGAGCAATAATTGAGCTCCTTGAGCGTTGCTCGCTTGGGGATCTTTAAACAATAAAATAAAACAAAAAGCACAATTCAAGATGACAGATACAACAGTATTCTTAAAGTCATTTTATGTGTATAACAGAAAAAGAAATATATAAACAATGAAGCTCTGTGAGTAATTGGAAAAAACAGTATACAGTAGAACCTCATTAATCCGTCATACGCTAGTTCGGAAATAGGATAATTCGGAATGATTTTAGAAAAAGTTAAAAAAAAAAGTAGTACAAACAGTCGGCGCATGTGGCGGTAAACAAGGTTCGCATATTTTGCGCCTCGTTTAATTTATGCACCCGGTTTTTTAATGGTAAAAAAATGTCATATTTACTAGCACTCAGTATTTCCTTGCATAATCGTCGGACCTTTGAAAAAATTGGTAAAAATATTTTCAGTGCACTTTCGTAGATCCCCAAAGGTTTTATTTCCGTTTTTCGCACCAGAGATGTTGACTAGTTGAAACACAAACTACAACGCTCGATTAAAATGGTTGCTGGAATAATCAATTATAGTCAGTACCACTAAAGTCCGCTGGACCAAAGGCGTTAGTAGTTTTACAGTGGGGGTTGGCCATTTTGTGTGCTTGTGTCGCCCATATAAACGTAGTGTATGTGACGTGTAACGTTGCAAAATGAAAATAATCACTGCACTGGTTGTAACCATACAGATATTTAACAACTTTGCCCCAGCCAGCGTTTTTTACAGTCGGAGAGCATGATAAACGGCGCCATTTTGAAGAAATAGTTTAGAATTGCTTTCGTTCATTTTTTGCAGACTTCACGTAACACTCTTACAACAACAACAAAAATATTTCTGGTGTCTAGCAGCATCCCGCTGAAGGAACAAAAACCGCACATGTTCAAGGTGTGAAATTAGGAAGCTATAAAAAGGTACATATTATTTAGCCAAGCATTTTTTCTAGCCCTCGCGAAATTTGGTACTAACAAACTGAACAGCACGGCCTTGTGGCCTGGCTGCCACAACGGTTCTATCGAATCCTTCCTTGCAAAACTTACTAATTCTCAATCTATCCGGGGAACTCTCTAACTAGTCCATCTTCACATAACATCACGTGACAGTTTCTTAGCCAATCGTGGCCTACATTACATTTCTCCTTGAGGAATTACCTAACTCTGTACTGTCGCCCACACACACTCTTTCCCATGATTCTGCAATTCTACTCCACTTCAGTGACTAACTTGTCATCTACTCACTTCCACGAAATTTGAAACACCGAAAACGTAACTACTTCCTGTCCAATAAAGACTCCCGTACCTCTGGCACCAATAAACTAACTTAACTTCCATGCCACAAGGGCCTTTCTCGCAATGTTATATGGTTATGAGCAGTAAAATATGCACAACTGTGTAGCATGTTGTGGGCAAAAGAAAATATAATTTAATAAAAATCATTAAATGACAATGATGTTCTTGGCAAACAAGCGACTTACTTGGAGATGGATTCACACAGCGGTGTAAACAAACATATGCCGTCCTGGAGTTGTGCAGTGGCGGCAATAAAGTAAAAAAATACATTAATAAATTTAGCCAAAGAACTTTGCCAACATCAAATACCTAAAAAAAACATGGAAGCAAAATTAATACGAGAAGGAAAACTGGACTGCTCAGGCACATACAAAAAAATAATATAGAAAATAATTAATAACAAATAAGTTCCTGAGGTATCAGAAATAATAACTCAATGATTGTGGTTCTATCGACTTTTGAATATATTTAATTAATATTGTATGTTGTAAATTACGTAAACATTTTATTATAGACTTTAATTTAAATTTAAAAATAGGACCCTGCACAAAATTATTTAAAATCAAGATAGTACAAAATTGTATGGAAAAGTTAATGCTGTATTGTTTACATAAACAATATATAAATAATTAATGCAGGCGACGCGACGATCCTTTGAACTGAAGTAAAAACAACATGATAAATAATAACTATTCTTAGATGCGTCTGGACGACAGGCCTAATGTTAACAAAACAGGTAGAGAGAGAGAGAGAGAGTGGTTACGAAAGAAAGGAGTGCATTGTGTTGCTGGGAAGGGTGCTGATGGGAGTCCACTGTGAAGTGAAAGAAAAAGTGTAATTAATACACAATAGTATGGCTAACGTTAGAATGATAGATTTTGGTCAGTGCTTAACATCGATGTCTTTAGCGCTGGTGTTAGCGTAGGTGTTAAATGTCCTCCCACGTCGCTAGATGTTATGGCAAGGGGAAGGGGTCCAGGCGGCAGACGAATTTTCCCAACGGGAAATATCCAAAATTAGAAGATGATTCCAAAAATTTCACGAACCCTCACTATAACAGAATAGTGAGTACAGAAAAGTTAGTAAACTCCAAAAATTTAAAGAAATGCTGTTAAAAACTGGCAGAAGAAACGTTACTTACCAAGAGGGCCGGGCGAAGATTGCGTCACATTATAAATAAAAAAACTACAGCTTTAAAGATGAACAAATCAAAACTTCTAAGGTTCACTCACTACATATTAGACATAAAAAAACACTATGGAAACTACTAAGTCCCAGTAAAATCCACTTGTCCCATCACGGGAGCACTATCACGATGACACGTCATGCTACTTCGGTAGCGAGTACAGTAGTACTTTACCAAGAGTTATGCAGGTCATGCGAAAACACGCGAGGCTAATTACAAAATTTGCTAACAGATGGCGCAGGCGTACCAAAACTGGACATACACGTCCCGCAATCATGCAGTTGCTAAGTGAAAAACTGCTACGTACACAGCACATTTCTGTGGCCTACTTGAAGGATTCGGGTGGCGTGATTCTGAAAATGTGGCATAAGGAATGGCTAAAGGCAGTGCAGAGGACAATGCACAGCGCGCAGTGCTGAAAGGAATGTGTAGGTTAACAAAACACGTTTCCGGCTACAAGTGGCGAGGTGAACAAAGACAGCAGTCCGTACGGCGTTGTGGCCACTGCTGGGGAATTTATTGGCATAACTGACGTACAGTCTAACAAAAATGTAACGTCGTATAGTTGACCAAAATAGCAGCGTATTAAATATACCAAAAATATAGAACAATTAAAAAATTTAAATTAATATATTATGCACAAAAAATTATCCCAAATAATATATAATTAAAAAAGTAATTAATAAACGGGTGTCGTATGTAAAAACTGGCAAACTGTAGGGATGAAATTAAATTTTTTATTACCAGAAACGAAAATTTTTACTAGGTATGTAAAAAATTACGAGAATTTTTCCCACCACATGTGCACAACACAAAATTATATTGCCAACTAAACATCCCAACCTTACAACTTTCAAAAATATAAATTTTGTTTTTGCCACAGACATAGACATCAATATTTCTGCAAAAAATATTGACTTTCATTGCAGGACAATAAGATAAATAAGGTAAGTTATAAAAAATTATTCTTTAAGAAATTTACCACAAAGATTTTTCTCGCAGAGTGGTTGTTGCACTTCTACGATTTTTTGGACTAAATTTGGCATTAATTGTGCTACTATTATGCAATTAAATACCGTGGATCTTCATTTGAGATCAATTTTGTATGTTATTTAAGTTTTGTTAAGATTTTAACCTGGCTTCGTAATTTTTTTTTCTGATGCATACCAAAATTTTTATCTGTTAATCGGTATCCAAGAAATTCTGTAATTTGTGATTGTGTTTGTCCTGACCATCCGGGATTAATGAGGTTTTACTGTACATATAGATCATAAATCATATTTTAGTGTGACCCCTGCATCGAAGATCGGCTACTGTTACTTTTCAATGGTGAAATATTGGTAGGTACACACCAATCATAGTATAATCTGTTTTTGGAGTATATAAACCAATGGTGTTTATGTGGCTAACAATTAACTGTATAAAGTGTGAACTTTGCCAACTAAAATCCAATTTTAGTACTGTACTCAAACTGTACTAGTTTCAAGCAATAATACAAACAAAAGGCGAAAAACATGATGTGCCACCGATTTTGGTGTGTTAACTAAGTAGTTGGTATAAAGTGGTTACTTGGAAGAATCCACCAACAAAAAACCCTAACATTAGTGTATATACATTAACAAATTTACCCAATTATCACTGGTTAATTTGAGCTTAACACCTAATGGAAAATACTAACATCAATGCATGTACAAGTACAAAATACACCATTATAAGTGGTTATTTGGAACACTCCACTAAACCAAAAAACCCTTACATTGGTGTATACAAACTAACAAAATTCCTAATTATTAATGGTAAGTTGGAACTTCCCACCAAACAAAAAACCCCAAACATTGGTGTATGTACACAAACAAAATACCTCATTATTAGTGGTTAGTTGGAGCTTCCCACCTAATATAAGACCCTACAATTAGTATATACACACTAACAAAATACTCCATTATAAGTGGTTAGTTGGAAGATCCCACTAAACGAAAATACCCTAACATTAGTATATACACACTAAGAAAACACTTCATTATTAGAGGTTAGTTGGAGCATCCTGCCACACAAAAAACCCTAAAATTGGTGTATATACACACATACAAAATACCCCATTATATGTGGTTAGTTGGAACATTCCACCAACAAATACCTCATCATTAGTGGTTTGTTTGAGCTTCTCACCAAATCAAAGACCCTAACATTGGTGTACCCAATTATTAGTGGTTAGTTGGAACTTCCCACCAAACAAGCAACCCAAACATTGGCGTTTACATATACAAACAAAATACCCCATTATTATTTATTAGGGGTAAATTGGAGCTTCCCACCAAATGTAACACCCAAGCATTGGCATAAAAACACTAAAAAAAACTCCATTATTAAGTGGTTAGTTGGCCCACCAAACAAAAAAACCCTAACATTAACGTATGCACACTAACAAAATACCTCATTATTAAGTGATTAGTTGGAACCTTCCACCGAAATAAAAACCCCAAACATTGGTGTATACACATGTACATAATACCCCATTATTAGTGGTTAGTTGGAACATCCCACCAAACAAAAAACCTTAACATTGGTGTATGCACACAAACAAAATACCTCATAAGTGGTTTGTTGGAGCTTCTCCCCAAATCAAAAACAGTAACATTGGTGTATAAACACTAACAATATTACTCTAGTGGTTAGTTGGAACTTCCCACAAAAAACCCAAACTTTGGTGTAAACCCATTAAAACATTATCAAATTACTTGGAGAATAACTTTTCAACTGTATCAAATTAAAATAAATAATCCTTTCAGAAAGTGACACTTACTACTTTACCAAAGTTTTCTCATAATAGTATTCACACAAAATGTAACTCTTTCACACTGTGGCGATTATATGCACCTTCCAAGTTATTTCTGTACACGAAATAAGTCGTCACATCTTCTATAGGCAAAGAGAAGGCTTCACCTGACACAAAAAAAAATTGTACGACAGAAAATCAAATACTTTTGACTTGATGCCATACTTTCCACTGATAAAATTGTGTAATTACCGCCTTAGGGACTAGCATACGCCATAAAATCGCTCTGCAGCATATAGAAGAAAAATTTTTATACAGAGACAAGTAAACGTGAGTTCACACGATTTATCTACAAAAAGAACACACACTTCTAGTGACTGCCCTGAAGTACTTTGATGGTAACATGCGTGCAGTCAAACCTCATTGCATTGTTCCCGTTTGTTTCGTTTTCCCGCGACTATCGATTATTTTTCTTGGTCCCAACGAATTTCCAATACAATGTTAAAAACACAAGCATCGTACCTAAAGGCATTAATTTCCCGCAACGATCGTTCAGAAATTTTGGCCAATGAAAAAAAAAATACATTTTTACATGCATTTTATAATATACCTCGCATGTTTACATTTCTCGTAAACAATAGGTGTAACCAAAATTATGTTTATACCATAACCTCACAAGTAGTACATATTGTCACAAAAGTAGACAAACGTAATATAGGTTATTGACAACTAATTTCACAGTTATTTTTTAAAAAAATATGATTAGCAATCACAAATTGTTCATCTGGTTCTAAGAAAGGATTTTTGTAACTTTACTGTAGATTTTGTGTACTGTATCATGAGCATTAAAATGCATTTTCCATGGATGAACAAGACATGTTAGTCACTAACGAAAAAACTTAAGTTTTTAATAGGGATGAAAATCCTTTTTAATAGTTTTGGAACCTGTAAAATTATTGTGTGGAATTTAATTTCGTTAATGTGTAAAAACGTGTCTTTCTTTTACGCATGTAAGGAAATTTTACTACACAAAGTAACAAATATGTACTGTACGCGAGAAATTTTATTCCGCCATTTTGTGGATATTACGAGCAGAGCCGAATCTGGCCGAATACGACCTAGTGCAGTAGAGATCTAGATAACCTTGTTATGTTTTTCATCGCGTCTTGTTTATACGCATCAGTATTAACAGTAACAATTTTTTTTTACAAGTGACACACAGTACAGTGCAAATTTTTCTTATGAAGCACGTGAAATGGAATTCTTAAATTCTGCCGGCCTCCGTAGCGCTGTCAGTAAAGTGCCGGTCTCTGGTGGATGGATTTTGTGTTGTCTTTTCATCATATCACCCTCATTGGCTCTAAAGATCTAAGCTGTTAAAGAACTGTAAAACTCTCTCAGCATCTCAAATTCTTTAGTTTTTTCATTTAGTAATTTATATTAGTGTACTGAATGCAGAAAGTATATGTACTACACACTATTAAACTATAAATTTTCATTTACTGCAAAAAAAATTTTTTTTGACGTTACGTTTTAAAAACTTTTAGGAGGGGGAAAAAAAGA
Source organism: Medauroidea extradentata (assembly GCA_003012365.1). NCBI lineage: Eukaryota > Metazoa > Arthropoda > Insecta > Phasmatodea > Phasmatidae > Medauroidea > Medauroidea extradentata. Next base: position 47,366 of record PNEQ01078437.1, on the reverse strand, counting down.
GGGGTGACCCGCATGTTTAGTTTTTCCGCATGCATAGTTCTTTTTATCATTGGTTTCTTGAAAAACAATGCTGCATAGAGGTTTGACTGTATTAAAAACACATTTTTAGGGAGTGTCAAAATGTCTTAACATTGTTTTCAGGCTGCTACAGCAGAAAGTATACTAAAAGGATACACGTGAAACTACTTATAGGCATTGATTAGACTTTGATGAAGCAATTTCTTAATTAAAACAATAGGGTTGCCACTGTAAGTACCTTAGGAAAATTGTTTTCACGAGAAAACTGCATGCCCTACGCATAGAGGCAACACAGCATTAAATGGCCCAAACAACGCCACCCTTAGCACCATGCCACACTAACACATGTGCCACTAGGCGGGCCCCTTACGATCAGGTATAAAAATAAAATTACTACAAAACTACATTGTTATAGATGCATGTACCAATATCACCCATATACTAGGCTTCAATTTTTTATTGTCTCCGCCACATAAAAAAGCATCAGGCAAAAGATTCTCTTAACAATTGAGCTCATCAGTCTCTACTCCAAATGCATGGAAGATGTGTTGCAAAAATATTATTCTGAGATGTAACACAGACACTAGGCATTCTAAAATCAGAACATAATAGAAAACTTAAATCTGACCTCAAAATGCATTTTGACACATACTTTGCAATTCTGTTAACAGAACCAATTACTTCCAAGAGTTTTACAAATACTCTGCAAACATCTACTCCATCATTTTTGAAAGTCACAATCTTTTGAATGTGATACATATTACCAGAATATGAAACAAAGAACATGTTTTCCGTTTTTCTTACTCTTGGGTACTTTACAGAGCAATAGTCTATCTTCTTTATCACCACTCTGCAATATTCGCATAGAAGACAATTGTAGCCAAGACCAGCCAAAGTTTCCCTCTTCTTCATCGGTTGGCGAACACACATTAAATACACCCAGGAAACTAATTTCACCAACTTTCATAACATTATTTTGGTTGACAGTTCCGATAATGCATGCACATTCAGTTTTCACGTGACTTGATGAATCGTACTCATTGAGAATTTGCTCCAACAGCCTTTTAAAGAAAAATCTTGTTACAACTTGAGGAATAGCTCTGTAAACACTGGTTACACGTTTCAAGAAAGTACGATTCCAAGATTTAAATACGAATGCACTATGTGCTCACAAAGGTCCCCAGTCTTTAACATCTTGAACCAAATGAACCAATAAATGGACATTATATCTAACATTTGTAAGACCAAAGCATATTTCAAACTCCTTCACATATTGTAACAAACCTTTTTCTGCTCTACACATTTCATCTTGAGAAATTGAATCCTTTGACAACAAGTAATCACACTCTGCTAAGAGCGAAAAATGCAACAAATATTTCTCAGGTAAAATTTCCTTGTAAACATGGTATCCCATAATAGAAAAGCCAGTTTTCCCACCCTGATGCTTTGTACTTGTTTCTCATGGAAATGCTTCTAGGAGTTCTTGAAATGAAGCTGGGTAGCCTGATAGATAATAATATTTTATCTATCACAGAAATACTAACCGGATTGCCAACATAAAAAAACGCATGATGGTGATGATAAGATAAGATCAGTGTGTAGCTTGACAACACCTAAAAATGTGTAGTGCATCCCATCAACAACAACACCTTTACCCAAATCAAAACTTTGCAGATTCATTAACACTGTAGGTCCCTTCACTCCTCTTACAGGACATTTTTGCTCATATGCCTCAAGCATACAAGTTTTGATTTCACTGCTTGTCCTTACCACAATATCACGTGAAAATGGATACCGCATACTCCCAGACAAACACTTTTCTCTCTGGTAACAAAATGTGCAATCATAATCACCATGAAAAGAAGACATTTTCAAAACTTTGTAGTGAGCTTGAGAATCCACACACAAACAAACTGTAATGATTTTGGTCTTCGTATCTACTCCATCCTGTTTCCATGACACACATTCTTCTGCTAGCACACTAGCTTCTACAAATTCTTTAAGAAAAATGTTCATGTCAGGCTCTTTGTCGTCAATCCACACACCTGCAAGAAACATATGCTTCTCTCGAAGATGTGGAGGTAGCTCATTTACCAATACATACACTTGCCACACCGACACATTTGAAGACTTGGCTAAAGAAGCACCATCTGTGTTAAAAATATATTAAACAAAAGATGATTCTTTCTCCTCCAACTGCCTATACAAAGCCCCATCATAAATGTCCTCTATGTTGTTACAATGTAACTTTCCTCTGATGTTTTTATAGTTGAGTGTTTCAGACATTCCTTACATTTGCAAAAATATCTTAAACTGTTCTTTCAAACTCAACGCAACAAAGTATTTGACACTGATATTTAACGCATTCTTTCCACAAACACACACACATCAACTTCTAAACGTTCCAGTACTCCCAATTACACTCCACAGCTACAATACCCATGCTTAACAATGGTTCTGTTACTTATGTTTAGCAATTTCCAGAGTGCTTGTTTATTAGTTGGAAACAATTCATCCACCAGGAAAGAATTTAAAACTTTGAATTGGTCAATCAGAGACTCATATGTTAAATTATGTCTAACAGCAAGCGTCAGAGCTGAAATTCCTGCAGCCTTGACTTGAATATTAGAACGTCATTGTAATGAGGCTGAGAGAAGCGAATTGTTTGAGTTAATTTCATTAATATCAACATTGTCTTCATCACTGTCCATTTCTAAAATCTCACAGATGTTTCCCTCATCAATAAGGCTGCTTTATTCATGGTCTATGTCTACACCTTCACAGTCGTTCCCTTCATTATCAATAAGGCTGTTTTCATCATGGTGACAACTAGGGTTTTCTTGATGTTCAGAATTACATCTTGTCTATAGACTGGTATCCTGCAAAAAATACACACATACACACACACACACATATATATATATATATGTGTGTGTGTGTATGTATGTGTGTAACTTAACTGCTTGTGCAACAAGATTACACAAACTCTTTGAGTAAATTCAGGATACAAAAATAAAATACATCCATTTAATATGATCCTTCTCTGAAACAACATACCTCACACGTGCTTCAGTTTCCATCTACCTACCACTCATCTAATATTTTTTAACCTTTAGTTTCTAAATACATAGTAACTTCAAATCTCTCTTCTGAAACACTGCATTTCAGTGTCTATATCCACACCAATTAAACGCTACAGTTAGCTACCCTTATCTGCTGTATTTCCTTCCAGGAAATACACAGACAAGCAAAACCTGCGTAGATTCAAAACACTTTCATAAACTCCACACGTGTGCCATTTTTAAATGCTATATTTTCCGTTAAAAAATGTTTTACTCTTAAAAATATCTGTATTTGTACAAACAAATCACTCACATTTACAGGAAGGATCACAATACATCTAAATGTGCTAAAAATTTCAAACAACTTGTTCACAGAGATGCACGTCCAAGGCGGAGTGGTAGGACCCGGCGATGTGGGAACAGTAAAACATTTCAGTTCTTCCCTCACAGCTCCTGTGCAGTCAGGTACACAAAACTGTGCAGTGAAAGTGAGATAAATAGAGTATAAGGTACTTGGCAGGCAGAGATTCTTGACAGACAAATGTCACTTGATACACAGTTTGTAGGATATGTACTTCATCGTAAGATGTTACCAAGCTTGTAGAACCGTGATCTTATTTAGTTTACACTATATTTTATCACAGATTTCTAGTTCTCTTTAGAAACGAAACTCTGACCATAGTACTGTATTTTTATTGTGCATTTTGTGAATCGTACAAAATCTGCATATTATTTATACTACATTAATGGTCGTTATAGAGAGTTGGTTTTTTATATTTCTTACCAATTTGGACTCATCTCCAACCTCTGTATGGCAAAAGAGAACATTTTTTCCCACTAAGTTCGTGTTCAGCCGTATTTAGTTTACAAAACCTTACATTTAAAATTAAATTTAATAACGGACGTCTTCTGGAAATAATTACACCCAAAATGGGCACTTGAACGCCCTATTGACATTAAAAATAGCATGTGCAAAGTGTAACATTTTGCGAGTAGAAAACCAGTTTACAATTTACCGGAGAGTCCAGAATGATACACCAGAACTTCAGACAGTGAATTTTCGTTCACAGATGTCCAAAATAAACATAAACATAAACAAAATCTTAATTTTTTTTGTTTAATCAATTTTATCACTTTGTGCATACCTACGTACGGAATCTCAACTTTCTTGAGCAGTAATTGATTACAGCATGAGTGTATATGTTGTGACGCGTGGAACTGTTTTGTCTCGTCCAGCAAGATGACAGATGGACAGTGAAGCACTTACGATCAGCAATTAGTAATTGTCCTGCGTAATAGATTTTTTAATAGTGTTCGTTTAGATGGACTAAAGACATGTTGTGGAACAAGTTGAATATAATTTTTGTAAACAAATAGCTACTACTGTTAAGATTTTTAACGTGAGGTCCAGTAATGGAACACCAAACATGACATTGTAATTTGTAATGGTGTTAACATTAAAATAAGTTGGAAAAAAATTAAAATACAAAAAATGTGTTGGAATTGAGCAAAAATCGGTAAATGGTTTCCAGTGAGAAGTTAGGAATTTTTCTGAGGCTTTTAAGTTTGTTTCACAACAAAATGAACAAAATGTAAACAATACAGTTTTGGGCGTTTCTATGAAGGGTATGGAGGCACAAAATCATTAGACTGGTTAAAAAAACATCCTTGAAGGGTGCAGCGTACCAGCTTTCAAAATGTGGTGCAGCGTGTTGGGAAAAAGCTGTTTAAGTAACTACAAAACATGAGTCTAATATGTTTATCTACGAAAAGAAAAAACACTTCAAACTATGTCCAACAAGTTTCAAGACATCCCGCCAACTAGAAACAACTTTTTTTAGACCCACAATATGCCTTAAAATGGCTTTCTCACACAGCTAGCACGTCGTAAATACTGGCAGGATTCATATGTGGCTTGTTTATGGACATGCGTTAGAACTTTCTCTTCCAATTTGCACAAAAATAAAGATACGATCACTGCTTAAGGGCGCGGTCTACCGCAATTTTCATCACTATTTTTTTTTATTTCTTATTTGTACCATATATTTCTTTCTTATTTAAGACACAAAATGTGACTAAATTTGGCTCTTGTGAAATTTTTTTATCTCTCATAGTTTTCGCGTAATGGCTTGTTAAAATCATATTTTGCATGTTTCCGTTTTTAACGACTACACTAAAACCAATTAATATATCAAATTAAAAAAATCACAGTGGATAAAGACACCACAGGCTACAATGACATGCTCTTAAAATTAAAGAATAAAAATTATTTGTATATTTAAAAAAAACTGAAACTAAAAATAAACGTTTTAAATATTACATAATTTTTTTTTAAATACAAATAATTTTTATTCTTCAATTTTAAGAGCATGTCGTTCTAGCCTGTGGTGTCTTTATCCACTGTGATTTTTTTGAGTTTGGTGTATCAGTTGGTTTTAGTGTAGTCGTTAAAACGGAAACATGCAAAATATGACTTTAACAAGCCATTACGCGAAAACTATGAGAGATAACAATTTTTCATAAGAGCCAAATTTAGTCACATTTTGTGTCTGAAATAAGAAAAAAAATATCAGGTACAAATAAAAAATAAAAAATTGTGATGAAAATTGCGGTAGACCGCGCCCGTAAGAGGGAATGGAAGAAAAGATTTTGCTGTGTGCGAGGTGATGTGGTTCATTTATTTCCTGTAGGATAGCGCTACCGTCGGCCATGAGTGTACAATACGTTTAACTGTGACTGGCAATAGAGAAAAAGAGGAGTTACGCAGATAAATACAGCACATTGGGAGGCAGGTCGTTATCTTATAATGTAAAACAGCTGGTGAGTTTGTGATACGCCTATGGGAGATTACGAGAACGCGAAGGCTCACAAGCGCAATCCAGTCTTCAAACAATCACCACATTACACGCGTCAGAATATTTATGTAATTTTTAAACTAATTTTACTGACATATAAATATTTAGTGAAGGGATGGGCAGCTCATAACAGCTATTCATGTTCATAGCCGATGAGGGTGAATAATGTTAATATGGAGGAGCACCGGAATGCAAGGACAGAGAAAACGATATATCTCTTTAGGATTCAGACTTGTGAAAATCAGTAGTGGCCTGGAGTCTGAGCACAAACATTCATAACACAGTTTAGCAAGTGATGTGCAACGTCTAAAGCACAAGACTGAGCAGCAGGTTTAATAGGGCAGCCTATGCATGTGAGGCTCAGTCTTGTTCTTTGATCGTTAAACTTTGCTCGCAATACTGCGTTACGAAAATTCTTACTGTAGCCTCTGGCTGGGGACTGAAGCGAGATCACCTTTGTAGAAGGCTAACAATCGAATCGTTTGGCCACTGTGGCCTCTCCCTAAAAATTAACTGTTAATTATCACTGAATTATCACTGTATTCACTTATATGTGTACTTTCAATAAAAAAAAAATATTTCGACATATCGACTACAACTGCACATAAACCTACATAATACCAGTTTTTTTTAATAAAATATGTGGTTTTAAGGATAGCTAAAATTGATTTAAAAATAAGATATATTATGTTTAGTGCCTGTTATTCAGAAAGTTTTACTGTTAACATTTTTTAACAAAAAATATTTTTATGGAAACAAATTAGTATTAACTAGTAACGCCGAACAAATATGCTTTATTTACTAACTGCCGAATACCATATTCTTATGTTTATGGTGCTGCTAGTTAACAACCATTATTTCGGTTTATTTTTTGTAGTTCAAAATTATATATCCTATAATTAAAAATATCAGCCGATTCTGTTTTCTTACATCAGATAATACAGTGACAGTTATAGCATAAAAAATATTACAGACCTATAATGTCTATAGTTTTATTTCATAACAGTTATTTTGAATTGGCTTTGCCGACTACTTATTTTACCAGAAGCTCTGATAATTATCTCTTTAATGCTGTTGAAGTCAACTTCACATCCACACTGTTGCTTAGAACGTTACCTATAGTGGCATTGCCCTCCCAAATTTACCCAGAGGGGCACCACAGGGGCACGAGAAAACAGTCCCTGTAGAATTGTTTTGTGGTGCTACTGTAAAAAATTTAATGAAGGTTAAACAGTCTCTGATTATCACATGTCCAGGTTCCAATACCTGAATTCAAATAGGCCTACAAAAACAGCTGCTGAAAACCCAAAATCTCAAAGATAATTTTAAAGAAGGGCCCCTGATCCAGTATAAAGGGTGCAAAATCTGAATACAACCAAGCACTCACCCCCCCCTTTTTTTTTTTAGCTTGGCGAAATACATTTGTCTTTATCCGAGTTGATAATCACTTATAGCAACAACTCTGTATTGAATTTTATTTTAATAGTTCCGTTTTACTGTGTTTCGCAATCGTTTAGACCTCAGTATAATGTGCAAATAGTCTCGTATATAGGAAACTAAATATTTAACTGAAAATAAAAATTACTCGCCCACAGTTAGAAACTGCATATTACTTTTAAGGCTAAATGTCCCTCATGTAGTTCTATTTCCACCACCACATAGCAGCACCAAAGTGAGCCAATTTTCTGAAAGAAATAACTCAACACAACCGTGAACGTATTTTAAATTGGTAAAAAGCATTTTATGAAGTGAAACCATACTAATTTAGGTAATTAGGTTGCATGCCATTCAAATGACCAGATATAGAGTTTTTTTTTTAAATATTGTCTAGAACCAATTTTTTTTTTTAAAGTTACCCTATAGTAGGCACACGTGTGTTAGTTAGACAAGTTCAACGCAGTGCACAGATTTTGAATTGGACAAATATTTTCGTCGGGCAAAATTGTTGACAAGGTGATGTGATACTGAATTGCCACCTTCCCCCCCCCCCCCGCCCCTGACCATCGAAAACCAGGGGCAGTAGCATACGTCAAAGGTCAAGGTTACTCACGCATTCTCGCTCTGTAATGATATATTATACTGGTGGAAAAGGCGTAAGGCTGAGCGTTTTATATGACCGACAGCCAGGTAAATAGACACAGAAACAAGCACCAACTAAATCAACTTTGCTACATTTCCACTCTCTCGGGCGATGGAGCCGCGATGGTCATCAAGCTGTCTCAGCGCTTGCCTTCCACCATGGCGATCCAGGTTCAATCCACCGCCCGGTCACTCCAGATTTTCGCAAGTAGAATCATGCCGCACAACATCGCTGGTCGGTGCGTTTCTTTCGTTTTCATCACACTTTCATTTCAACGCCGCTCCATACATTATTCACTGGCATCGACTGTGAAGACCTTAGCTGTTGTGACGGACAATTCCTCTCGAGCGATTACGTACTCCTCAACTTTTTTGGTTCTGACTCGCAGGAAAACTGTTTGTCATGCAGGTGCTTGTTGCCTTTTAGGTGTAAATTAGTTAAATATCATAAAATCATTTATAACACTCGCGATAAATATAATTCTTATTTCATATCAACAAGTTACACCTACACTGATGTTAAATTCAGTTGAAAATGTGGAAACCTTTCGTTTTTAATTACCTATCATTACACCCCAAGTACTGTAATATAACAATATGTTTACTGGTATGATATCAGACATATTTATACAAACATTGAACTAATTTTAAGGGCATTACTGCAATACGTATTACGCACGGTGGCTGCGGCGGCTAAGCAGTTAGATAGCTCACCTTTCACCAAGGTGATCTGGGTTCAATCCCCAGCCGGGTAACTCCGGATTTTTTGCAAGTCGGCGGGTTTTCTTGGGGTTCTCCCATTTCCCCGCCCTTTCATTCCGGTGCTGCTCCATACTCAAATCATTACTCCTATCAGCCCTTAAAACCTTAGGTGTTAAAGGGCCGTAAAATCCACTTCACGTATTGTGACGGGTCCCCGCTAACTGAAGATTATGCTATTTTACATAATTGTTGACATAACCTCTGACGTGGCCGGTTGTGATCGTATAGTTTTGCTGTATCTACATGAAATTAAAACCTGTTGGCGTGACTGTTTTTATTAATTAACTTTAAAAAAAAACAACTTTACATACAGAAACTCTAGATTTCAATCATAATAGTCTTCATGATTGTCCAAGCCTGACGCTCCCGGGAGAGAACTACTCAACCCCAAAACTTAAAAGAGAAAAATTAAAACTAATTTTCAAAGTTCGAAACACGCCACGACATCTCAACAATAATATTCTCGCAAACGCGAGGACTCTACTCAGCCACCTCGCTCCCACACAGCCCGCACAACTATTTTCATCAGCGTCCTAACACCAAGTTACACAACCATCACTGTCGGCGTCCGAACAACAAGTCAATATGGCCGACCCACCGAAGCTTGCTCTCTCTCTGCAGCGCATCTAGCGGCCACCCAGTGCACCAAGGTAAAAACATAACGGAAAAATAATATAAAATTAAATATAATAATAAATTATAAACTTTTATACTTTTAAACAACTTGAAAAGTGAAAATATTCTTCTGAAACCAAAATTACATAATAATTTACAATATAAATTTAAGTAAATTTGAACCACGTGCCCTTTCATTGGCTCAAGCCAGCCCGCGCAAACATATTACTGTCTCTCTCGCACACTCAACGAGCGGCGGCGCACGTGCACTTTGTGAAAAGTAAAAATATTAGAAAAACGGTTAAAAATCTAAATATAGCGATTCCTGTAACTGGGCAGGCACACCTGTGTCATCCAACTATACTTGCCAACAATACACCCAGTCCTGAATTACAATACAATAACAGTTAAGCTGCAAATGATATTATTAAATTTAAATTAAAACGCAAAATTGCCTCAGCCTAAACAAACCAAATTAGCTACATATAAAATATAACAATTTCAAAACTGATACAGATAAAAGCCAAACAACTGTCAACAATACATCAAAGTAATTATATAGATAATAGCAAATTCATCAAGTCAAACATTAGGAAATAATAAAATAAAACAGGAAACAATAAAGGCCCAAGTGGTGGGTGGACCGCCTCACAGTATTATGCAAACAAGCAAGTTTTCTCCTATTGCAGAGTAGTGTTGTCGAAAACAAAGTGTACAGATGGACAAATTTTGTAGATAAAACGATTACGTGACCCATTTTTATGGGAAAAAAATTTTACTACGTAAATTTATGATTTACATTTGGCTTGGGACATGCACACAAACTGGATCGTTCGAATTGAACAATACAAAATCACAATACTATCTAACAGTAATTTTAAGCACTGTTGTGTCACACTTTTTTTAAGGTATTTCGTAAAAAACCCTAAAATTTATTGATCCATTTTCACATAAATTTAAATCTTGTAACTTCACAACTTTAAAAATTTCTTCTCCTCCACAAACACCCCCCCCCCCCAATTCTTTTCAACAAAACCTCAGAGGAATACACTATGCAAATAGTAAAATATAGTTCCATTTCTCATACACTTAATGACTCATGTGCTGAAATAAAGTATATTCCCAAAATTCAAGGTTTAATCATTAACGGGCATTGAACATGTAACTACGTGGCTCAGCAAATCATTGTACCCTACCGTATTTCGTGTCTTGCGTTCGAAATATTTTACATGTAGTGAGTGATTTTTACATGTCATCGCTACCAAAACTAGAAGGCGAATTCTTATATCGGGATACTTTCAGGAAATTTTGTAACACTACGCGTGATTACATTCCTGTGTTAGTTTGTGAACAAATAGTGAAGTAAAGCTACCGCTATCACGCACATGGCAGTTATAACATACCAAAAGATAGTGCTAACATTAGTAAAGCATTTGTGCAACGCGAGTTTAAACGTAATATGTGCATGATAGTATACAAGAACATATCTGGTACCGAAAAAGCATACAGACTGTAAAAATAGTGAAGTGAAAAAAAAACTTATTACCACCCGAAGACGAACAATTGGCGTGCAAATCTTAAGTTGTATGCGTAACCACAAAATTTTAACTTTGCTATACAACTAAGGTACGGAGACTGTAGGCTTTAATTTTGAAAACTAACGTGTTTTTTCTACAACTGAGAGTGTAGTGTAATTTTCATTCATAAAGCACAATCATAAATTTTGAAATTCTCTTAATCATATCAAATTAAAGATCTTATCAATAAGAAGGAGCTATGTTTTGTTGTTGTGCATTGTTGACAAGAAGAGTTGTCATCAACTTACTCAGAACTTTGGTTTTCTTACACAATGCCTTCATCCACTTATGTCTTCAACCAACATTACTGATAGTATCACTCAATAGTTAACGCAGAGTAAGCTCTTTATTTCTGGAATACATATTACAATATAACAACAAGAGTTATAACCATTAAACATAGGTACTTTAATAAATAAACAAAATATTTTTTTTATTTATTTATTCAAATACAGATTAATTTTACAATTTAATTCAACTGCAACGTTAACACAGTATTCTAGTGGTTAGGATGTCGGCTGCAGAAACGAAAGGTTACTGGATCAAATACTAATTCCGGCAAAAACACAGTTAACTTTATTATTCCTCTCATATTTTTAACAATCATGTGTAAGTTAATAAAACTTAGATTTGTAATTTCATATAACTTAATAATAAAATATGCATATTCCCGTTTTTAGGTACACATATTGCCATGTGCCAATATTACCTATATCAAAATTACTGATTACAAAACTAATTCGAACTACATACAACATAAAAGTAAAAAAAAAAAAAATTGTGACAGTAAATTAATATTTTTGTTCGCTACATGGTGGTACATTGCATAACTCCCCTAGTTTAAATTTTTGGTCATTAATAGAATGAAAAATTGCTAGCAAAGTTAAATGCAGTAGACTGTGCCAGTAACAAATCTATAGGCCGTTTACGGTAAAATGAACACTTTTGTGCCCCTAGATACTTTTTTCTCTAGACTTTCCAATATTAATATTCAATAAAGTACACATTTTGTAATCCAACAATAATTATATGACTGAGACCACCACAAAATGTTTCATTGTTATTCAAATGGAAATGGTTTACAAAAGATTTCACTTTACCGTGAACAGCCTATATTCAACATTTGATTACTGTTATTCTAGAGCAACCAGAAACAAAATTAGTCATATTTTTACGTATTCCATTGATATTTTACACCATGTTAACAGCCAACTAATATAATAATTCCAATGCCCTACCCAGAACACGAACCCAGAACATCTCTCACTACAAACCCGCATGCCAACCGATGAGCTAGGGATGTCTATTGTTCAGCATCACATGTAACTCATATCAAAATTATTCGCGTCTTAAACACTTCGATTTGAACATGCTAAAAGCTTAAATAGTGTTTCAAACCACCAGGAAATATATAACATTGAGCACACTAGCAGACACTGATGCTAAAGAAGACGGTGGAGCTCGCATGTGCTATGAGTAGTATTGCGTCACATTATTGCTTACAATTTGTCTAACTAGGCCTACTGCCCATATGCCTATAAGGCGACGTGTAAAAATAATCCTGTTTTATAAATTATTATTTTGGAAAATATATCTGATAATTTGAATGGCATGCTACCTAATTACGTAAATTAGTATTGTTTTTCTATGTAAAATGCTTTTCACCAATTTAAAATCCATTCACGGGTTGTTGAATTATTTTTTAGAACTTTTTGTCCTAAAAGTGCTGCCATTACTCTGAAGTGAATCACACTATACCTGAGGGACATTTAGCCTTATAGTTGAACATTCTGTCACAAAGGCTCCGCAAACTAAAGTGAAACAATCGAAAAAAGAGAATAGGATAATGCCATTCGTAGTACGATCTAGATATAAATAGTATATGCTTAATAATTCCAAATAAAAAAATTAAAACTCGATACGATTTAACAAAATTTTACTTTTCCTACGTATATATTGATTTTGTATGAGACAATATTGTTGTAAGTATCGAAATGTGAAATGGTTTGTTAGTGGCCGCTATTTAAAACAACATCAGTAGTGTGATTATGGCGGTTCTGGTGCAGGAGCCGGAGTGTGGTGCCCGCCCGAGTGTGGTGCCCCCGCCATGTTGTGACGTCATGTCCCCGGCCGCCATGTTGGATGACCTTGACCTTTAACCTTGACCCTGACCTTGACCTTGGGTGTCATATTACCAAAATATTCCAAAATTTCAAAATTTCAAAAAAAAATTAAATTAAAAACTTTAAAAATTTCAAAAAATTTCGAAAAAAAGTCTTACCTCCATCTTGTTACCGGTCACCATATTGTTTCCGGACGCCATCTTGGTGTTTCTTCCAAAAAAATTTCTATTTCGCATTCCATAATAGCCCCGCACGTATTTAATAAATAAATTATTTGTAAAAACATTTAAATAATTTTTTTAATAAAAATTTTTCTATTTAATAAAAAAACTTTTTATATAAAAATTATTTAATTAAATCAACTACCGACACGTCTTACCCGGACGAGCTCCTTCGACACACTGACGCCCCCCACCACTTTTTACATGTATATATTAACTTATCCCCGCTCCCCTATCCCGTCCTTTATTTTAATTGGCTGTTAGTCACGTAATGAATTCCCCCCTACTTTCCCCTCTCACTGACGTTCGTGTTATAACCCGCTCAAACTACTACACCCCCTCCACCCCCCTCTCCCAACTTTACCACCCCTTTCTTATTCTTCATATTAAAATATATTTCCTTTATAATTCTCACTTCACAGCACGTCACCAGTGTCTTCACATAGCAGCTAGATGACCGTAAGTAGTAACAACCATCGATTGTGACTACGTATTGATCATCAATTTTAAAATTATCCATTTTTTTTTAACATTGTAACTATAATTTCAAAAACTTTATTTGAATAACATTAATGAATACTACTTAAACATGACTTCTTTCTTAGCTATATCTGATCAATTCCCAATAAAATCAGTCAATTACTAAAAAACTTGTTGGTAAATATTTTTATTATACCTACAAGGACTTTATTTCCTACGGAACTTCATCGTCTACACTAACACTCCTACCAAATTAGCTACATTTCCTTCAATTTCCGATAAAATCAATCATTCGTTTTGAAAATAACATAATTATCAGGTCAGTTACATCGAAGAAACAGGCGTACAATTTCATATTCATACTACTTATGCTAAACACACCACTCCTAAGCCCTCGCACCTACCATCGAATACCCCCTCACAACTCTACCTTCACTCTCCAACAGTCCCATCAGAACATGTCCGAACTGATCATTACACTCTTCTACAGTACATATACGCACGTATGACATTGCCTCTGCTTAGCGAGCAGTTTCATATACACGACATCTCGCAGCCATCCAAATACCTTCGTCCAATCTCGTATCACTGGCCTTCTTCCATACCAGAACCGTTACTTCAGATTCATACGTTACTATTTTTATTCTAGCTTTACTTTTTACACAAAAAAAAAGTATTTCAATAGTAATATTTATTCTCGTTAAACACCCCGTCAAAAACCCGTTTCCTTAATTATACAAATTTATGTACATTCAATATATAATCAACTACTTGTAAAACAAACACCGCATACCTTGGAAATATATTTAGACTTTACCTTAAAACATTCAAAATCATGTCCATGTATTGCTTGATTACGCATCAAAAAACCTTAGTTTATTGCGCTCATCAACTTCGTGTCGTCACAATGCAAACTAAGGCTTCATAACAGAAGCTTCATCCATGCTTAGTTGACCCAGTCTTATATATTGCCAGTTTTATCAAGGAAGTCCCATGCGTCGACATAGTCATTGTCATGTAGGTAGCTATCACCGGCGAAGGTATCGCCAACAGACTTAAAGCTACCGCAGTGCTAGTCGAAGATGTTCAACCCGAGCTCACATCATGTCATAACTTATTCACTGATGTAGAGAAAATTCTGCTTCACTGCTACCAGTCCCACTAGTTACAGGAAATATCGAACACAAACTGTTATATTTTTTTCCGAAATGAGTTGTGGTCATATGGAAGTTACGTCGCATATAACCTGACACAAACATCTCTTATTCATACAATTTAATGAATGACATACAGTGCTACGTGCTTCGTCCTGTTCGCTTTCCTACAATGTGTGTCTTAATACGGTACCGGTTTAGTGTAATAGCACTCCAACCATACATTTTATTTCTTAACTCAGTGATTTGCCAACTCTTCTCAAGGTTATCGAACCGAATTTTCTTTTAATACTATTATGTAAATTACGCTAGTCCTTGCTGATTTCATTTCAATACGTGTCTTCAGACTACCTCAGAAAGCCAAACACATGAGTACAATTACATTATTACTATAAATATCTGTACAACCGTAGTTGCTTTAGCTTCTCAACTTTCAACACGTTCGTCGTAATAATCTCGTCATATTCTTAATTGACTGATAGACGTATTAATACACCTGAACTCGCGCCCGCACTTCAAACACCCATAAACCATACAGTCCTTATTCATATATGTTTTTCGTCTCATACCACCTACCCTACCATGTCAACGTGTACTGTAAATCATGTCACAGATTTAACAAGGGTATCTTGAAGTCATTGACAAATATTCCGGGCTGTTCACATATGAAACAGAAGGTAATGATGGCTTCGCCATTAACACATCATTCGTAGTAGGTACAATTTTCTCCTAAGTTCATTCCATCGTAGAATCTTGTAGCTTTCCATGGAGAATATCATAACATGTACTTATATGCTATACGTGCAGTAACATCAATATGCTGTACAATACTGGTTTGTATTACATTTACTTATTTCTAGTCTCCATACAGCGTATCAACACGCAAATGACTTGTATCACTGGTATCTAGAAGGTGGTGACGTCGATTCTCACAAAGTTAAAAGCGTAACGGTTACAATTTCCTTAAATGACGACTTATAGCTACAGAGAAGAGACCTTATCAAATACTAACCCGTATACCGTTTCTAGTTGTTGCTTTTGTCCAATCAAGATATAGAAGTTTTATCACTGGTACATACTATGAATAATACTTTCATGTCGTCCAGTGTCACGCACAAATACTAATATTTTACCATTAATACATTCTTGCGGTAAGAACACACACGAATATTTTCCATCTTCACTGGAGGTAATGTTACCTCTTCACTATTGAAATATCACCTCTCCCAGACTACTTCGTATACTTACTGCAGTTATTAATATAAGTTTTTTTTTTCCTTTAACCTTATATCTAGTCTTGAAAACATATTTGTTACCGAATTTCATGTTTTATTTTAAAGTGCATTCATATATATACATTTCACATTTCTTTGCTAGCACAAGAAATATCGTTTGTCAGATAAAGGAAAAAACCCTTATAACTTCATGTCTTGACTCTGTATTTTGTCACGTAAGGCAAACCAAGATACCATCATTTTTTCTCACCTTAAATTACGTCTACGTTTTACTTTCTGAAAATACATCACGCCTCTTACCGAAGTGACATATTTGTAGAAGGTTACGGTACAGTCAGTAGCATGTATCATTCTTCGTAGGGTAAGGTTCCTGTAGTTGAGAGTTATTATCATTCAAGGTGGAAGATCTCGTCCAGTATAGTCAATCATTTTTCGCCATCAACAGACATCATATACGATGCGTAACGTGTATGTAAAATACATTATACTAATAAGTGAGAGTAAAAATGAATACGTGTAAAGCTATAGGTCTTTCCTTCATTCGCTTTTGTACATAGTATGTAAATTGGAAACCAAATACATTATTTCATATATATTTAAGAGTTTCTTCCATATGTATTTCAGTTCTAATACGTCTTTATTTATTTTCAAGTTCCTATCTCACAGTCAGACTAAAACCTAACCATTCTTCCAACGCTTAAGACTTTGATGTTGGTCGCTAACTAAATTCATTCTCTCACCCATTCCATTCTTATCGATTCCATACGTAAAAAATATATAAACCTACTTATATTAACCAACAATGTATTACTAATATACAGAACAGATATTTCTACTTTGCTAGTCTTAAATATACTCGACCCCTCCTTTCTACCATACATATCGTAGTCAGACAGAAGCATAACTTTCATAAAAATAATTACAGTACAGCAAAAAACGTAAGATGAGCCTTCAGTATTTTGACCATTTAAACATAACTATGATTAATTTTTACCTTGCACATTAATATCAGAGACCGTCATATTTATATCCACCATGAATTACAAAAGTGCTTTAATTCGTCAAGGTTAACATGTGCGGAAAATAAAATAATATTTTGATACTAACACGTATATTTGATTATTTTCAATAACATCACATTTTTTAAAAATTAAATCAGATCGAGCAAATTAAAATACATTTACTTTATTCGCGTGGCACTTAAGTAGTCTATATATACATACATACTTGTTAGCATATGCATAAATATGCATGCATAAATATACATAAATATGTGTGCATAAATATACATAAATATGCATGCATAAATATACATAAATATGCATGCATAAATATACATAAATATGCTTGCATAAATATGCAAGCATATGTATGTATAAATATGTAAGCATATGTATATATGCATAGTACTTAGGAAACTAGTATATGCAAGCATATATATGTATGCGTTTTCTATTATCATATAATATACGCATTCATTTCATGAGTGTGTTTCTCTTTTTTTTTTGTCTGGTGAAAAAAAAAGTCTACTGGTTGGACGAAGATGAGAAAATATTATAGTCCTGGCAGGGGTTCGAACCCAGGATCATTAGGTCAAATTCCTTACTGAGCTACCAGGACAGTTGCGTATGTCAAGTGTATTTAGTTGTGAATATAACCAGAGATATTGTTTTTTTAATCACTTTGTTACTTACTAGTGTACACATGTGAGATTGAGCTGAGAGTAGTTTAACCTGCTTATTTTAGGTCAGCACAAACCGAACTCTGATTATATTATGCCTGGTAGAATCTTTTGAGTATATAAAGGGATATGGGTGCTCGGGGCTGAAATATTTACAGTAAATGTACCCTAGTACCGTACATTTAGCGTTTTACTTACTACAGAGTATATGGTACTGAGTATCGAAAGGGACTTACGAAAAAAATTCTTAACTCACGCAGACGAGTTTTTTATGGAATGTTTTAGTGATAATTAAACAACTCAGACCATCACCAGCTTTCTACAAACAAATCCGAGCTCTCGTAACCGTACAAAGTGACTAGCCGACCTATGTTCGCAGGACAGTTTATGTTATACGATATCAACTTGTCTACAGCAGGATACAGCCATACTCGACTGTGTTCCATGGTTATTAGCTTTTCGCGTATGTGGTTTAGAACAGCTTACGTAGACGTAGCTAATTCCTGATGTCGACATATTTTAATTGGATTTAAGGTAATTCGACCAATAAAGAAAATGTAATCGTACATTACTACAGGTCTGTGTGCTATAATATTAACGAAGAAATTATGACTTCTCATGATGAACGGTGACTAGTGAGTGAATGAGAGACTTTGGTCATCGCTCAACGATGTGTATGAAGCAACGATGGAATGTAAGGGTGGTGGAAAACGGGAGATATCTGAGAAACCCCGCCAATCAACTGCTTCGTCTGGCACGATGTATGCATGTGAAAATCCGGGGTGGTGAATGTTATGACTATTCGATCACGGCGACTAGCAGAATTATGTTATGATTACAGTGTATCATCCGTGCTGTTAACGACATCGGCATCGTTGCTATCCAGGTTCTAGCTTGGTACATGTGAATCATCGAAGTAGCTAGCATAGAATGAATGGTGGTATTTAAGCACTGTTTATGTAAAAAGGAGCTCAGTCAGTCGATAGACGTGCTGGAAAGCAGATCGACATCTTCATTTATAGGTAGTTATTGTGTAAAACTGAAACGTTAAGAAGATGTCATCGGAGATCAAAGACATGCCATCTGTGTCAGTGGCCACCATTCAGCCCGAAGTGTTCTCTGGAAATCATGTGCATACTTCTCTGAAACAGTGTTGCTACTGAAACAGTGTTGCTACTGTGGGAATTTATTTAGTACACACTCGAATGCTCGTCGCCATGAACAAAGTCATTGTATGTGTAGTGTATCGTACAAGACTTACCTGTGTGATAACTGTGATGAAGTGTTTACTCGCAATGATACCTTGACTAGACACAGGAAAATATTCAAAGGAAATGTTTCTCGTTTATCGAGGTGTGAATGCAAGTTCTGCGGTAAACTGTTCTCTAGTTTCTGTGCTCTACGCATACACGAAGAAAGCAACTGCAAGTTCGGTATGGCCTACAAGACTTACTCATGTGATAACTGTACTTCAAAAATAACTACAACATAGGTGACTGTAGAATATGATTATTGATATACGATCATTTTGTATGTTTTCTTAGGGACTGAAATAAAAACGTAACGTACCAGTCAATAGACTCCTGGGTTGATAATTTATTTTTCCTGGGTAACATTTACTTACTCTGGAGAAAAGTACTGACACTAGATTGATTTATGTAGAAAAAAAAGTTAGTTCGAAGTTATTTTCTGTAAGATTTATTTGAACTATACATTCATGAAAACTCGTTTGCATAAGACTATACTGTACATGATAGGATTATAACTTAAATACGAAAATGCCAAGCAGGCAATGTTAAGAAGTAACGTGGGACTCGGTTTCGAATGTTTAAAATAACGGCAATTTAACTGATAAATATGACTGCAACTGAATTATTACAGTCAGTAGTTTACAAAATGTATAAGTTTTAAGCTTTAGGTTTGACAAAGGAAATAGTGACTAACTGATTTTATTCTTCTTCCTGGTCTTGAAGTTGGTTCTTATGACAGAGTCTTCCATGATATTCCGGTAATAGGTATTAAGAGTACATGTACAATGAGTGTACGTAAAATATTTTTTCGCTCAAATGTAAATGATAGATAAATATAAAGTTTTTTTGAGGTTACGTTATCTTGAAGTGAGAGTGCTGAAAAGAAATGAAATCTACATAGATATGAAATGAAATGGTGCAGATAACTTTCGTCACAGAGCACCATATATGAGACCATCTGGCAGGATGTAGTTTTTTAGGAAGCTACAGGCTCGCCCTCGAAACTAACGTTTCAAATAAACACACGAAGTCTTGCTGTAAGTTAAAATTACGAAAATATTGCGCTTGGTTTATACCTATTCTGTAATGAATTTTCTAAAAATCATAAGGGGTATGTGATCTGGAGTGCTGTACGTATGGTACATTATGAGTGAGAGTTTTTATAAAATATTAAGAATTAGCATTAACTTAATTGAATGGTAGCTGTCAAGGGAATAAATAAGGTAAAGATATATGATGGTATAAAGGGATGGCACTAACTATTTTATTTTTGACTGGAAACGAGTAATTTCAGTGTGGCTTAGTAGAACTGCATACCTGTAATAGTAATTTGGATTAGATAGTGACAGGGATGCTTTTCATTGCTGGAATGGTATTTATTTATTACTTATAACGTGAGCAGGGTACGCGCATAGAGTTGATACCAAGCACGAACATACACTGGTGTGTGTGAGTGTGTGTGTGTGTGCGTGATCATGTGTACACTTTCTATGTTGAAGCGGATGTGTTTGGAGGGGGGGGGGGGCATATGTACGAGTATGAACTTACTCTGCTGGGTAAGTGCATGTGTGAAGTTATATTCTTGTATGAACTTGCTCTGCTTGTGAGTTTGTGCGTGAGTATAATAAAAGTCTGTATGGTCGAGCTGATATAGGACAGAAAATATTACTATTAGAAAATATTATTTTTGAAGATTAGTATTGTGTATCTAGGTAAATTAAGCCGTATATACTAGTATATTTACAAAAATGTTAGATTTAATAAATATGCTTTTGATTATGAATGTTGTTTAAAAAAAACAAGTGATTTACATTAAGTGTGTTTGTCTAGTAATGACAGGAATTCAGGTACATAAATTGGATACATTCATAGTAATTGTGTGACTTCAGAAATAAATGATCAAATGTTACATGGAGAATGATTTGGTTTGAAGTATATTTCATTGACTTTTACATGAGTTTTAATAGTATATTCCAATGTAGTTTTGTGTGTATTGCCCGACTGAGTAATATGTCTGGTGTAATACAAGTAAGTAATAAGGGTGCGTTTGTCTAGATGAACATTGAGTTTAGTTTGATGGATGAGAACAAAATGTATGTTTGTGCGTCTTGGAAAAGTTTACCGAATAATTATTATCGGGTATGTTTTGACTAATATGAATGTACTGGAGATGATACAGTATGTAGCATGTGCCAGCTATTGATGTTTGGTATAAGAGGGAGGGCTTTTGGTAGTGTTAAGTTATAAGATTGAAAGGTGCGGTTTGTGAGTGTGTATTGCATGACTTAGTAATATGTACGGTGAAGTACAAGTAAGTAATGAATGTGCGTTTGTATAGATGGAAATTGGGTTTAGTTTTATGGATGAGAACGAAATGTACGTTTGCACGTCTTAGAAAAAATAAGCGAACAAATAGTATCGGGTATGTTTTGACTGACATGAATGTACTGGAGATGATACCGTATGTAGCATGTGCCAGCCATTGATATTTGGTATAAAGGGACGGCTTTTGGTTGAGTTAAGTTATACGATTGAAAGGTGCAGTTTATATATTCGTGTGGTATGGTTATCCGATTTAACATTGTAAATATGTGATGATATTTACTTAACCTAAAGTAACGAATAGTTTACTAAGTGACCTGCCTCGGTTAGTTGATGAATGTTGAGATAATATTGAGGTGTATGATATGTGTGGATGATAAAATTCATTTAGAAGTATGGATGTTTTGATGCATACAAATCTAAAATGGTATGCTGATTGTAGCTATGACCTATCTTGATAATTTAGTAGGTAAACGAATATTACAAGTGTCGCTGGTTTATGGTGTTATGTAGCGCTTAACAGTATGATAGATGGATAGTAAGTAATATTTGACTGATAGGTCTAGATGGTTACATGAAAGATTGTAGACGAAGCTATAGATAAGTATTGTGGCTTTGTGTACTGATAACTGCATGGAAGGTATGTTAGTTCGACATGATTTCGAGCAGAAACTTAATTATAGATGTGTTCTTTAACGCTTCGTATTTTATTTAATTGTTGGCCATGTCCAAAAACGAAACAAGAGTTAAGGTGAATATGTAGGTAATAAAATTAATTAAGAATTACAATGATATTTATATAGTAGAAGGTAAGTTAAAAAACAAAAAGTGTTGAACTTGAGAATCGGAAAAGACTTCGCAGGAGGGAAATGTCTTATGTTGTATGAAATATAACTGTTTCGTATTAGTGGTCTATGTGTGTGACAATATTCCTAACACATACAAGACTTTTGTTGAATTTGAAGACAAGTTCGCTAGAAAGACAAGTTTGGATTTCTAGTGTTAGCAAAATACTGAGTCCAATATATGGGACTGTCAGAAATCTTTCACCAGTTTATCGTATGCGCCCGACCATGAGTCATTTTAAGCTTAAATTTTTACACTATATTAAACATGAATTTTACCAAGACGGATATTGGTTCGAACCTCCGTGGACGCATCAGAAAAACAAATGCATGCTGCTTGTTCAGAATTTAAAAAGAAATTCTACAGTGTTTGTATTTTTCAGTTCGAAGCAACCGTTTGCAAAATATAGACTTGTAAAGTCACAAAGTTATATATTTTATTATTCTCCACTACAGATATTTAACTGGCTGGCAAGTAGCTCTGTGAGTGTGATGACACGTGCACGGCGCGCCGGCCCCCCTCCCTTCCTAAGCCTACATGACACCTTACCGGCCGTAGGTGTCGTGTGATCAGTCTCTGTCTCTCTCTCTCCCTCTGTCTCTCTAGCACACACTCTACCAGCAGTCGCCACGCGAATAAAGTAAATGTATTTTAATTTGCTCGATCTGATTTAATTTTTAAAAATGTGATGTTATTGAAAATAATCAAATATACGTGTTAGTATCAAAATATTATTTTATTTTCCGCACTTGTTAACCTTGACGAATTAAAGCACTTTTGTAATTCATGGTGGATATAAATATGACGGTCTCTGATATTAATGTGCAAGTTAAAAGTTAATCATAGTTATGTTTAAATAGTCAAAATACTGAAGACTCATCTTACGTTTTTTGTTGTACTGTAATTATTTTTATGAAAGTTATGCTTCTGTCTGACTACGATATGTAAGGTAGAAAGGAGGGTTCGAGTACATTTAAGACGAGCAAAGTAGAAATATCTGTTCTGTATATTAGTAATACATTGTTGGTTAATGTAAGTAGGTTTATAAATTTTTTACGTATGGAATCGATAAGAATGGAATGGGTGAGAGAATGAATTTAGTTAGCGACCAACATCAAAGTCTTTAGCGTTGGAAGAATGGTTAGGTTTTAGTCTGACTGTGAGAAAGGAACTTGAAAATAAATAAAGACGTATTAGAACTGAAATACATATGGAAGAAACTCTTAAATATATATGAAATAATGTATTTGGTTTCCAATTTACATACTATCTACAAAAGCGAATGAAGGAAAGACCTGTAGCTTTACACGTATTCATTTTTACTCTCGCTTATTAGTATAATGTATTTTACATACACGTTACGCATCGTATATGATGTCTGTTGATGGCGAAAAATGATTGACTATACTGGACGAGATCTTCCACCTTGAATGATAATAACTCTCAACTACAGGAACCTTACCCTACGAAGAATGATACATGCTACTGACTGTACCGTAACCTTCTACAAATATGTCACTTCGGTAAGAGGCGTGATGTATTTTCAGAAAGTAAAACGTAGACGTAATTTAAGGTGAGAAAAAATGATGGTATCTTGGTTTGCCTTACGAGACAAAATACAGAGTCAAGACATGAACTTATAAGGGTTTTTTCCTTTATCTAACAAACGACATTTCTTGTGCTAGCAAAGAAATGTGAAATGTATATATATGAATGCACTTTAAAATAAAACATGAAATTCGGTAACAAATATGTTTGCAAGACTGGATATAAGATAAAAGGAAAAAAAAACTTATATTAATAACTGCAGTAAGTATACGAAGTAGTCTGGGAGAGGTGATATTTCAATAGTGAAGAGGTAACATTACCTCCAGTGAAGATGGAAAATATTCGTGTGTGTTCTTACCGCAAGCATGTATTAATGGTAAAATATTAGTATGTGTGTGTGACGCTGGACGACATTTAAGTATTATTCATAGCATGTACCAGTGATAAAACTTCTATATCTGGATTGGACAAAAGCAACAACTATAACAGTATACGGGTTAGTATTTGATAAGGTCTCTTCTCTGTAGCTATAAGTCGTCATTTAATGAAATTGTAACCGTTACGTGTTTAACTTTGTGAGAATCGACGTCAACACCTTCTAGATACCAGTGATACAAGTCATTTGTGTGTTGATACGCTGTGTGGAGACTAGAAATAAGTAAATGTAATACAAACCAGTGTTGTACAGCATATTGATGTTACTGCACGTATAGCATATAAGTACATGTCATGATATTCTCCCTGGAAAGCAACAAGATTCGACGATGGAATGAACTTAGGAGAATATTGTACCTACTACGAATGATGTGTTAATGGCGAAGCCATCATTACCTTCTGTTTCATATGTGAACAGTCCGGAATATCTGTCAATGACTTCAAGATACCCTTGTTGAATCTGTGACATGATTTACAGTACACGTTGACATGGTAGGGTAGGTGGTATGAGACGAAAAACATGTATGAATAAGGACTGTATGGTTTATGGGTGTTTGAAGTGCGGGCGCGAGTTCAGGTGTATTAATACGTCTATAAGTCAGTTAAGAATATGACGAGATGAATACGACGAACGTGTTGAAAGTTGAAAAGCTAAAGCAACTACGGTTGTACAGATATTTATAGTAATAATGTAATTGTACTCATGTGTTTGGCTTTCTCAGGTAGTCTGAAGACATGTATTGAAATGAAATCAGCAAGGACTAGCGTAATTTACATAATAGTATTAAAAGAAAATTCGGTTCGATAACCTTGAGAAGAGTTGGCAAATCACTGAGTTAAGAAATAAAATGTATGGTTGGAGTGCTATTACACTAAACCGGTACCGTATTAAGACACACATTGTAGGAAAGCGAACAGGACGAAGCACGTAGCACTGTATGATATTCATTAAATTGTATGAATAAGATTTTTGTGTCAGGTTATATGCGACGTAACTTGCCTATGACCACAACTCACTTCGGAAAAAAAAAATATACCAGTATGTGTTCGATATTTCCTGTAACTAGTGGGACTGGTAGCAGTGAAGCAGAATTTTTTCTACATCAGTGAATAAGTTATGACGTGATGTGAGCTCGGGTTGAACATCTTCGACTAGTACTGCGGTAGCTTTAACACTGTTGGCGATATCTTCGCTGGTGATAGCTACCTACATGACAATGACTATGTCGACGCATGGGTCTTCCTTGATAAAACTGGCAATATATAAGACTGGGTCAACTAAGCATGGATGAAGCTTCTGTTATGAAGCCTTACTTTGCATTGTGACGACACGAAGTTGATGAGCGCAATAAACTAAGGTTTTTTGATGCTTAATCAAGCAATACATGGACATGATTTTGAATGTTTTAAGGTAAAGTCTAAATATATTTCCAAGGTATGCGGTGTTTGTTTTACAAGTAGTTGATTATATATTGAATGTACATAAATTTGTATAATTAAGGAAACGGGGGTTTTTTAATTAACGTGGGTGTTTGACGAGAATAAATATTACGATTTAAATACTTTTTTCGTGTAAAAAGTAAAGCTAGAATAAAAATAGTAATGTATGAATCTGAAGTAACGGTTGTGGTATGGAAGAAGGCCAGTGATACGAGATTGGATGAAAGTATTTGGATGGCTGCGAGATGTCGTGTATTTGAAACTGCTCGCTAAGCAGAGGCAATGTCATACGCGCGTATATGTACTGTAGAAGAGTGTAATGATCAGTTTGGACATGTTCTGACGGGATTGTTGGAGAGTGAAGGTAGAGTTGTGAGGGGGTATTCGATGGTAGGTGCGAGGGCGTAGGAGTGGTGTGTTTAGCATAAGTAGTATGAATATGAAATTGTACGCCTGTTTCTTCGATGTAATTGACCTGATAAATATGTTATTTTCAAAACGAATGATTGATTTTATCGGAAATTGAAGGAAATGTAGCTAATTTGGTAGGAGTGTTAGTGTAGACGACGAAGTTCCGTAGGAAATAAAGTCCTTGTAGGTATAATAAAAATATTTAGCAACAAGTTTTTTTTGGAATTGATTGATTTTATTGGGAATTGATCAGGTATAGCTAAGAAATAAGTCATGTTTAAGTAGTATTCATTAATGGAATTCAAATAAAGTTTTTGAAATTATAGTTACAATGTTAAAAAAACGGATAATTTTAAAATTGATGATCAATACGTAGTCACAATCGATGGTTGTTACTACTTACGGTCATCTAGCTGCTATGTGAAGACACTGGTGACGTGCTGTGAAGTGAGAATTATAAAGGAAATATATTTTAATATGAAGGATAAGAAAGTGGTGGTAAAGTTGGGAGAGGGGGGTGGAGGGGGGTGTAGTAGTTTGAGCGGGTTATAACACGAACATCAGTGAGAGGGAAAGTAGGAGGGGGAGAATTCATCACGTGACTAACAGCCAATTAAAATAAAGGACGGGATAGGGTGGGGAGGGGGGATAATTAAATATATACATGTAAAAAGTGGTGGGGGGCGTCAGTGTGTCGATGGAGCTCGTCCGGGTAAGACGTGTCGGTAGTTGACTTAATTAAATAATTTTTATATAAAAAGTTTTTTATTAAAGTTTTTTATTAAAAAATGTTTAATAAAAAATTATTAAAAAGTTTTTTACAAAAAATTTATTTATTAAATACGTTGGCGTTATTATGGAATGCGAAATCGAACATTTTTTGGAAGAAACACCAAGATGGCGGCCGGAAACAATATGGTGACCGGAAACAAGATGGAGGTAATACTTTTTTTCGAAATTTTTTGAAATTTTTGAAATTTTTTTGGTAATTTTGAATTTTGAATTTTTTTTTTTTTAAATTTTCGAAATTTTGGAAAATTTTTGTAATGACACTCAAGGTCAAGGTCAGTGTCAAGGTTAAAGGTCAAGGTCATCCAACATGGCGGCCAGGGACGTGACGTCACAACATGGCGAGGGGCACCACACTCGGGCGGGCACCACACTCCGGCTCCTGCACCAGAACCGCCATAATCATGCTACTAACATCTTACTTGAAACTAAACGGCTCTTTGATTTTATTTGTCCACAATATTTTGCTATAAGACAAGTAAAAATATAATTTATAATTTAAATGACAAACAAGCATACTTTTTTTCCATATACACAATTAGCCCTAAAAATTAAAAAATAAAATAATAATAATACAAAGAAATAGTTGTGAAGTGAAGTGGGTTTAGAGCCCTTTAACAGATAAAGTTTTAAGAGGCAATGGCGTATAATAATGAGAGTACGGGGCAGCGCCAGAATGAAAGGGTAGGGGGAAACGAGAGAACCCCGGAGAAAACTGCCGACCAGTGACATCGTCTGGCACAATTTCCACTTGCGGAAAATCTGCAGTGACCCGGCCGGGGATTGAAGCCGGATCGCCTTGATGGAAAACGAGTTATTTAACACGTCAGCCCCTAGAGAAATGGATAAAATTAACACATTGGTTCTACGGGATTGCATATAATGGTGAAACTAGTATACGCTCAAAAAGAATACATTAATTTAAGATTAAAGTTAATACAAGGAACTTTTGAAATTTTTAAAAATAAATGCCATGCACCAAAAAGGATTTGCAGAAGAGTAGGGATACTTTGTTTGGATCACTGCTATTTAAGGAGTGTGTCCCCAATAAAGACATTTTCGAGATTATAGACAATGGCAATCATAAAGTACCTGGGTCATTTCCATTTTAAATCAACAAAACGAGGTTACGACATGATTTTTGATTTTCATACAAATTTGTAGTTTGTTGGAACATACTACCTAGAGCACAAAAAATTTATTTAAGATTTTTAGTTAAAATAATTTTTTATATACACGCATTAATAATAATTGCGCGCTAAAATTTGCCCTTTTAGTACTTTTTGTAATTGGCTGTTATTAATTATCTAATTAACTTAGAAAGCCAAACTTGGTCTCATGTTAAAGCTAAAAAGATGAGGCTTTCAAGCATATATTGTTCATACTAATTCTTTGTGATTTGTGGGTTGCATAACCTCTGGAATAAGGCAAACAATTTTGAGTTTTTTTTTCGATATTCACAATTTTTGTACGTTATGTAGAACAGTATCAAAGACGATAATTTTTCTTGTAATAACCGAGTATAAGTAGTAATTGTAGAAAAATATCAACCTGTCTTTTTTCAGTACTTTATTATAAAAAAATTGCCCGAACTATGGAAAAATTTAAAAATTGCCATTTTTGACATCAAATATTTTTATATGGGGCTGGTGATAAAAGCTCGGAACGAGAAATGTTTAGTCGACCACACCTTTCGTTGACAGCAAATCGTAGAGACAGGAAGCTCACCCAAATATGTGCAACCTTCGACAGCCTCGACGGGAACCTTTCCTCGCACTATGTCGTCCCAGGAAAGATTTTGGAACTCACTTTCATTTGACAACCAATTATAGACATTGGTGCCTAACGAAAAGTCAGACTAACTCTCAAAACACAACCTCACCGAGGGCGGCTTCCACTTTCCAGGGCTAGCTGCACGTTATACAGGCAAATGATTATTATAAACACAACGAAATGCCTGTATTACTACTCGCATGACGGACTTAAACCTTGTTATAAGCAAAACCGTAGTAAAATATTTAAGATTCAAAAGAGGGCAATCCATTAATCTTACACAAACATCCAAGTACACATTGCAAACCACTTTTCAAAGAAATGAGGATACTCCCTATCTATTGCATATACATTTACAATACAGTTCCATACTATTCATAAAAAAGAATTTACATGTGCCTAAGTTATCTGTTAAATACTCAAATCCATCACCACAATACTAGAAAAAAAAAGAGGATATTCATATCCACCAGGTTAATACAACTCAAGCCTCGCAATCTGTTCACAATAATGGAGTAAAATTTTATAATAACCTACCTCACCATTTAAAAATAATCAACAAATATAACGCCTTTCGTAATGCATTATTTGATTTTTTTAATTGATAAATGTCATTATGAAGTAGATGAATTCTTTGTAAAAAGAAGTTAATGTATACTATCTTTATGTCATGTTCATGTAGCTTTTTTCAAGTGTTTATTTTTGTCATACATATACAGCTTATGGCACTTTCGGTAACTAACCCGGTGAGACTGAACGAGTTTTTTTGGGTCACGTGGACAGATCCAGCCGGAACTACTCGATTGTTGAATGTTTCGCGAACGGTGCTGATAAAACACGGAGTTATTTTTGGATGGCACTGTTAATTTAAAAATTGATGTTATTGTTATTGAACTTCTGGAGTCACCACTACGTGGTTAACACCTCCCGTTTCTTCTTCCGACAAAAACACTACATTTTCTGCTTCTGATATCATCTTATTACAGTTCAATGGGCACATCAAGTAGTCACTCTCAAATTATTACTGCACTCCCAAAACCTACAAGTTGCTGTGCAAATACTTACAATTACCATCTGTAAGAATTTTACAGAAAATGACTTCAAAGGTTCCAATCTCTTAAGAGTCTACGGATTGGATCATGGAAGTTCTTCAGGCAAAAGCGAAAGAAATGATGGAAATGGACAAAACATGTGTTCTGTTTTTTGATGAAATCGCTTTGAAGAAGCGCCTCCTTTATGATTCGTCAAAAGACCGCATGTTTGGATTCACACAGAACACTCCAGGTGAGATCTCTACACTGACATCAGCACTGGTGTTTATGGTTAAGGGACTGTTTCGTAATTGGAAACAACCCTTGACTTATTACTTCGTCGGAGAGTCTTATCCAGCCAGAAAGGTCAAAGAAATCGTATTTTATTTGATTGAAAAACTACAAAACATTGGTATCAACGTGAAAGTAGTTGTTTCGGACATGGGATCTAACTTCCTACAGATGGTTAACAGCCTTGACTTGACTCCAGAGAAACCATTCTTTGAGGTAAATGGACAAAATATCCATTTCATGTTTGACACGTCCCATCTAGCCAAGGCATCCTGTAATAACCTCTTGGTTAATACCTTTCACTTTGGGAACAAGGTGACATCATGGAAAGATATTGAGGCTATATACCTGCTGACAAGAAACATACTGTTCATTCGACTGGCACCAAAACTAAGCGACAGTCATATGTACTTGACTGGATTTTCCAAAATAAAGGTTAAGCAGACAACACAGGTCCTGAGCCATTCATGTGCAGCTGTCATCAACACCAACATCGCAATGGGTCAGCTCCCAGCTGCTGCTGCCGGTATTGCTGAATTTGTGGAAAAATTCAACATTATCTCGGATTGTGTAAATGGTTCGAACCTCATGTGTGAAAACAAGTACAAACGTGCAATCACAGATTCATCCAAGCACAAACAGTACATCTTGGAGTTTCTTGTTTTTCTGGATGAGCTAAAGGCTAAGAATAAAGCTGACAAAGATGTGACAAGGATTGTGAAATCTCTGTTTGGATGGAAACTGGTCAATCCTATGCTTGTGGGAACATTTGAAAGAATAACGTAATATTTATTTCCTGTTGACCAGAAGATTGAACATAGGTGCTCTAGATAATTACTTTTGCTGCGTTCGGCAACAGGGTGGAAACTCAGACAACCCAACATCTTATCACTTCTCGCTTGTTTAAAAAACAACTAATGCTTCAAATGGAACTACACGAACCATCCACAAACAATTGCATGGACACAGACATTGTGATGGTAAATGTCGAAGACATTCCGGAATAAATTGTGGAAGATGAAGTTCAAGAAGGCCCTGTTGAAAACTTTGAAGTACACACTCAAGATTACCGCCATTTTACAATTCCTGAACAAAATGGAGTAGTGTACATTTCTGGGTACATATGGTCGAATCACTGAAACAACATTCGTGTGGTGTATGCGAAGACTATGCTAAATCATGTGATACATTAATGGATTTATCACCGTAATTTTATACTTCAAGGCACACTCGGAACACCTCGAGGGATTTTGGAGGTTTAGCCATGCCCCGCGAAGATTTTGTCAGTTTTCTGTCCAGTCTGAAGAATATTTTCGAAGAGCAGTTTGTGAAGTTGTAGGTTTGTGAAGATTTAGGACAGTTAATTCTAGCCAAGTTTACAACTGTAAAGTATACTCATCCGTGCCCCCAGTTTCCAAAAATGTATGCAATGAAACTATTCCTACTGATGAAGATTTATCATTCACTCAAGCGTTACAACAAAGATATAACTGCAAAGGCTGTACTGAAGAAACAAAAAAATAACAAGAAAGCTATGAAGGTACTGCATAAGTAAATCCTCGGTCATTCTTTATGTTAAAATAATGTTGTGTGGTGTATGAGCATGGTGCCATTAGTTACATATTTAGAAAGATGAAATAGTAATGTTAATAATATGTGATAAACGAACTAACAGTAAAGTATAGATATCACAGTTGTCTTGTACAGTAATTTTGAAGATAAATTGGCTATGTTGGCTGTTATCTATTAATATGTAGGTAACCATTGTAACATGTGAAACACTTGGAATGTGTGTTAATGTTTGCATTTTATGTTATTTAGTTGTAACAGCTGTGAACTATAATTTTAAAGGATAATTGCCTTGCAGTGCTATTAACCACGCATACTGATAGTACTTGGGAAGTGTGTTGTAAATACTGTGTTTATTTTTTAATGTTATTAGTTCCTACAATTACTGACAACTGCAATTTTGAAGGATAATTATTGCTTGTTTGTTATTCCTTGCAATGAGATTAAACACAGACACACATAATGGTACTGGGAAAGCATGTTGTAAATACTTGGTTTAAATGTGAATGTTTAACTGCTGTATTTGCTTGTTATTCCTTACAATGAGTTAGACCACTGTCACACTTGATGGTACTGGGAAAGTTTGATGTAAATACTGGGTTTATGTTTTTTAGTTGCTGTAATTGTGTTCTGTAATTTCGATAGGTAAATTGGGTGCTATGCCATGTATTAAGAATGACCACTGCCAAATCTGAATTACTAGGATTAAATGCTGTAAATACAGTATGTGATTTACATTGAAAGGTATTTCAGTTGGGATTTTAAGCGAGGCAGTTCCATGTGAAATATTGGCCTGCTTTTTTTACTAAAGGCAACAAATTTTATTCTTGAAAGAGGGAGTTATAGTATAGTAGGTGTTCCTTGAAACGGGCAGACAACATTCACTTGTTTATCATCAGTGTACATTAAAAAAAAAATGTTATTTAGGAATAGGGGGTTAGTATATTTTGTTCAGTGTATTAATATTGAAAGGTCAACGTAAACAATTTTTTGTTTATTGAATAAAATTTAGTACTGTACTACAGATATAAAATGTTGCTATTATAGGTCCTAAAGAAAGTGTTTCTTTTCTTCTGATCATAGTTCAAATACAATATTCTGTTACATTTTGGTATTAATAATACAAATACAGTGCATTTTTCATTGCTGATTAACGTAGGCTTGGTAGATTTTTAGGGTGACGTAAGTAATGAAATTAATTGTTACTGTACTTACAGTACAGTCAGTTAATATTACCTTTGCTGTTATACCTATATACTTTGAATTCAAACTACAGTATGCATACTCATAGGGGAGCAGCAGTTAATCTCCATCAGTGAATAGTTTTCACCTTTGAGTTTTATGTGTTTAAAAATAAAATAGCCCTTGAAAATTTTCTACTACACAAAGAATTGCGTATTTCATGGATTTCTACTGTCTTTTATGTATGTTTAAGCCATTTAGTATATCATGTTTCCTAATATTATTACTGTGATGTTTAATGGCTCCTTTGAAACAGAATATGAATGCTGAGCATCATTACTTCAATTTTTAATGTACATCGTTTTCATTCTTTTTTATTATTATATTTAAACGTGGAAGTAGGTGATATGATGGAATATTGTGGAGACACTGTTCCAGAGCTGCAAGTTTCAAAAATTGAAAAAAGGGCGGTTTTACAACAGCGACATTTTTGGCGTTAAATGTGTACCATAACATTATCAAAATTTATATTTCAGTGATACTGACTCATATTTTCTTTTTTTACACTACAATAACCAAAAATGTTCTTATATCACTTGTGTTTCTTTGGCAATGAAACACTAGTTGCAGATTTAGCAGGAAACTGACATGAAAATTTTGTTCGTAACATTTTGACCAACAGATTTACCCAACTGTAAATAAATTATTGTTTTTATTTCAAGCCAAACATATTTTCTAACATACTACCTGTACTAAAATGTGAAGTTGCCTCAGATTGTTGGAACAATTTATTGATTTTCAACGTACACCATTGCTGTGGGTGTTATTTATATTGACAAAGCATGAACTCTTTTCAGTGTCATCATCTAAGGGCCCATTCCTACGAGGCTTCGGTGTCCTAGAATATTCCTTTCAACTTAGGTTAAGTGACGCCAAATTCAAGCACACCTCTTTATTAAGGGAACAAGGGCTTATCATACTGAAAGTGCAAGTTGTCAAAGCAATAGCGCACTGAAATTGAACACAGCCCAGGTCACCACATCTGCTTTAAATTTTGTCTTATAATGAACTATTTTCCTTCTCTTTTAATTAGCTAGTCCTGCATACTTCAAAGTGTGATTAGGAAGCTATATAATTAGAAAACTATTTTTTTTTAATTTCCCCCTGATGCATTGATGGATCATATCACT
Source organism: Medauroidea extradentata (assembly GCA_003012365.1). Lineage (NCBI taxonomy): Eukaryota > Metazoa > Arthropoda > Insecta > Phasmatodea > Phasmatidae > Medauroidea > Medauroidea extradentata. The sequence goes on along the minus strand of PNEQ01078437.1, from coordinate 13,427 downwards.
CAGGAAATATAGATCTGAACTCACCATAGTCTACTTTTCTGTTTAACTTACTTTTTTTTTTTTGCATTGCAAAAAGATGTTTGTATTTTGAGGTGTCTGCATTTGTTCTTGTTTCTGTGAGAAATTATGTTATAGACATAAAGCAAACACCAGTATCGTAGAATGGGGTGAATAGGAACTGTGGGGTGAATAGGAACAAAACTTCCATTATTTATATTTTGGTGCACCAATATGGCAGAAAGAAATTTAAACACTTTGTTCTATGGATTTAATTTGGAAAACATCTTATAATTGCAAAATATAATTTATTTATGTTGGTCATCCTGGTACTGAATTTCTCACAGACCTATGAGTTGTTATTGTTGAGAAATTTTGATGTGAACATAACTTTGTTTGGATGTGATAGTGTAAGAAGTGGTAGTTAGTTGTCAATGAGTTATAATCTTTTATTCAGTTTTTTGTACTCTACAATGTGCAAACAGTAATAATTGTAGTTTTAAAAGTATTTCAATTTTAAATTGTGATTGCTTTAGTGCATAATTTATCAGGGTTGTGGGTGAATAGGAACATGCCTAGACACTATCAACCTGACCCACATGGCAAAACATATAAGAAAACAGATGAAGAAACATTCGCAAAGGCAAGGAAGGGCATATTTGTGAATGGATTGTGCTATAGGCAAGTGTCCAACAAATATAATATTTCTCTAACTGTTTTGCATAGACACAAAGAAAGGTGCTTCTGTTAAACCACATGGAGGCCTAACAGTGTTAACAAAGCAAGAAGAAGAAATTATTGTTGACTGACCGTTAAAGTTTTCTGAATGGGGTTTCCTCTTGACCAATGCGATGTCAGAGCATTGGTAAAAAAATTATCTTGACAAATATGGGAAGACAGTATAAAAGTTCAAGAACAATTTCCCTGGGGGGAATTCGATCGTGGATTTTTATGCCATGCCAAGCAGTTGTCTTCAAGATTGTGCCAAAACATTAAACAGTCCAGAGCCTCAGTATCGCCTGTCATCATCAATGCCTACTTTGACAACCTTGAGAAGGAACTGGAGGGCGTTCCCCATACAAATATTGTAAATTATGATGAGAGTAATTTGTCAGATGATCCTGGTCGAACATAGGTGTTGGTAAAACGAGGCTGCAAATATCCTGACAGGGTTCTAAATCACAGCAAGTCATCAACTTCTATTATGTTTTCAGCATCTGCGAATGGCACACTTTTACCATGCTATGTTGTTTACAAATCAGTTCATTTGTACAAGTCATGAGTGGAAGTTAGTAGAAAAGAGGTGCGATACAACCGGGCAAAAACTGGCTGGTTTGATGCAGACTGTTTTGATGATTGGATAAAAACAGTTTCTTTACCATATTTCAGAAAGTTGAAAGGGCCTAAAGTGTTGATAGAGGATAATCTATCATCCCATTTATCATTTGAGTCAATACGTCTGCGCAGTGCTGAGAACATAAAATTTATTTTCCTTCATAGCAATTCTACACATCTTACACAGCCCCTCGACGTGACCTTCTTTGCTCCACTGAAACGGACATGGAGAACTATTTTACTGAACTGGAAGAAGGGACCAGGGAGAAGTGAAACTGTAAGAAAGGATGTATTTCCTAAGTTGTTACCGCAGCTTTGAGTACCATTGAAGGCAATGCCAAAGAGACCATTCAGTCTGGGTTTTGCAAGTGTGGGATAGTGCCCATCAACCGAAAAGAAGTATTGAAACAACTGCCTCAAAGTGATAATGCTGTTGATGCTGGTAGCATTGCAGCATTGGATAACTCAGTTTTGAATCTGTTAAAAAAAATTAGATATGGAAATTCAGATGGAACTTCTATCCCTACACAGACTGCAAAGAAACGAAAAAGACTACATGTGGAGGCTGGAAAAGTATGGCTCTTGAGAAAGAAGACTCCAGCACTCCTTAAGATTCCTCAGATGAACCTGAACTACCTGAGGGAGTCAACGCTGCATCCAGTAGCGATGATGCAGATGTAGAAATTGAAAAAAATTAAGAAGAGTGCCGTATCACCGAAGTAAATGTTCCACTTTCGGTAGAAGACATTGTCAATGACTGGTTGATGGTATCTTTTCCTTATATGAAAGTATCTGCAACTTCGTCTAAATCTTTCGATCCTGTTTACATTGGACTGTTTTATCAGTCGATGGAAACATAATGAATGGGGAATTTCCGAGAGGAAGGTCAACAAGAGAAAAAAATGGTTTTGTGTACGGGTACCCCGATGTTCTGGATGTTTCTGAGTTTGAATTATGGCAAGTTAAGTGAAAACTTGATTCACCTGAGAACATGCTTAGTAACATACAGTTACTTTATCGTATGTATTTGTGTTTTTTACTGTGGCTAAGCCAAAATACTAAGGTATGCAAAAATCATGCAGTTATTTTTAATGTAAAAAATAATATGATCATTATTTACTATTAAAACCTATATTTATGTGTTCCTATCCACCCAGTAGTCAGTTGAATAGAATTTCACAGCCTAAAATATTACGTGTTCTCATTCACCCACTTATTCGGGCAAATAGGAACACCCTACATTTATTTAAAAAACAGGTAAATGATAAATCTGTTTGGTCATAACATATTGTACATGTACAAAACAATCATGGACTAGGCTTTCAGGATATAAGAGATTATTCTCTAATTTTTAGTTTTGAAACCGCACGAAGAGAAAGTTGAAAACTGTTCCTATTCACCCCATTCTATGGTATACAAGTAAACCAGGTGGTAGTATATTAGGACGAAACATTATAAAAGCTCACAGCTATGCAACTGTAGTGCTATGTTGTTCCAGGAATCCAACCGACACACAGATTAAAACCAGGTTAAATAGCACAGATTTAAAACATTGAATGAAATTTAACAGACCCCTTGGCTGGATGTCACAAGATGCTCATTATGTAGAGAATCAGCCGTTGATGCACAAACAAGGTTTGTTGCATTTTCATGGTTGTATGTGATTTATCTTTTAATTTAAGAGGCAGTGTACTTGATGTACACTGAAAGAAATACATCTGTACCTTGAATTAACGCAAAGCTTCATTTACATCTAGTAATTATCAAACAAAAAATAGGGACAGAAATTTTGTCACTTTCTCAATGCCTTATAGGTATTTTGGACCATATTCATGTTTCAAATAGTACTTGAATTTAAAGTGTTTCTGAGTAAATTACCATATTTTAATTTTCCTTAAAATACTTTAATTCCCTTTAACTCTTGAAGGGTATTGAAATCACAAAGTATTATTCTGAATTTAAAATTATCGTAGTTTCTCTGAATATGCAATAAAAAACAAAAAGACACAAGGATGTTTGGTCACAACATCAAAACATACCCCAGCAGTTTCAAATTTTTACATTGTGACTTTGCTGTCCGCCAGACTTAGGCCGTGGACTATGTGTCAAACTATACGGGCCTCCCTATTCAGGTCTCAACAAACTTTTAGGATAGTACTATGCTTCGTCATTGGTGGGTTTCAATTATTATTTGTATGCAATGTAATTCATTATATAATTATGACTGACAAAGTATAAATACAGAAATGTTTTCTAAAATGGGCATATAAGGTGGCCTATGCTGTATTCAGAGAGAAAATTCAATTTGTTTTTGTATTTTAGACAAATACGTTTGTGTATTGCTGTATCCTTTAGCTATAGGAAATTATAAGCTTTACAGTTTATAATTTATTTGATATCAGTAAACTGTAGCTTGACATTGGTTCTTCTTGCATTAATCCACTGACTGGCATTTGTTGTCTTGCATCAAGCCATATAAATACATACTGTAGAACATTTTAACACAGTAAAATATCTAAATGTGATATCAAAGTAGGGAAACACAAACCTTTAAAAAAATTAACAACCCAGTTTTGGAGAAGTCTGGCCATTTAAGGATCATGGCCTACTTCTTGAACCAAGTTTAATAAATTTTAATGTGGAAGTCTTTAAAATGCATCATTCCATTTTAGATGTTTAAGTGTGTTTAGTATTTTCTCCTGAAAATTGAATTCCCTGATTGTTACATGTGTACTTTGTTGTCAAATATCTTTAAAAAGTTAAAGCTGGTGTTTTATTTCTTATTTTCTTATAAGTGTGAACTTGTGTGAAGTACATACCTAAAGAAAGAGACATTTCATTGCATTTTTAATGCTCCCATGGTAACATTTAAGTTTTGGTCTGCTGATATGTGATAATGCAATTTGTCAAACATATGTTTCGAATTATATACATGATCAGTTATATCGAACTTTAAATATTATGTAGGGGGTAGATATGTTGAAAGAATAGGGAATGGTCAACATTTTGTTTAATTTTGTAAGTTTGTTCGTGTTTTTAATGTTCTGTACATAGGTATAATATTTAACACTGTAGAAAAATGGATATGTGCTTGCCATTAAAAAAATATATTATGATTTATTAAAATCAAAAGATAGTACACAATGTTTATATCAGTGGAAATGAAAGTTTGATGTTTGGAAAGAATACAAAACTATTTAGGGGATTACAACTGGAATTAAGCTGGTTCCTTAGAAGTTTTTTTAATATTCGTCTGTCTGCCTTGGCTAAAAAACAAAAACCACCTTCCAGGGCACATTCTGACAAGTTAAACTAGATTATGGGTAATGCTTCTGGTGCACCTGAACTTAGCACAGATTTGCAAATATATATATATATATATATATATATATATATATATATATATATATATATATATATATATATACATATATATAATACACAATACACAAACTCAATAAGTGCCAACCTTAAACAATCACTTTGTCCTGATGGGAAGGAATTTTCAACTTGCTTAACATGAATTTGTATAGCACTTTACAACACCCGATCACTGACAACGAAGCAGAACTGCAGAAGTGCGTGTAAGGCACTGAAACACAATAAGGAAAAATTCTTTTTGTGATAAACGTAATATTTCGAGGACCTTGTGTCTGTTTTATTTCATGATTGTTGAATAATACACCACAATACATTTGGTAATTCACTTTCGACTACTTGAATAGCAAGTCAACCACTGTTACTATTAAAATAAATCCAGTAACAGCCTGAAAATTTGTAAAAAGGTTATCTCAAAATGTTACGTTTATCATGAACGACCTTTACAAGTTCAGTTCTTTGACCCCTTTATCATTTACCAACCTCTTTCTGAACTTTCCAACACACCTCACAATCACCAAATCCTTCCACAAAAATTTCTCTAACCAACCCAAATCACCATTTACTGCCACTCGACCTTCTTCAAACTCCGTCAGAATTTACCATCCTATACAAACTAACCAATCTTTCCACTTTTCTGTCTCTCATGGGTCTCGTTCCTATTAATTCACCATCACTGATAACCTATAATTCCTCTTCCTCCTTCCTATCATGTCCTTCTGCTTTTCCACTTATAATTCACCCATCTTGTTGCCATTTTATGCACCGATAGTGTAACAGACATCTATACTTCGTTATGTTATAAGGTGTGGAACCCTCCCCCCCTTTTTTTGTTTGCAACTTAATTCCCTATCCCTTGACCCACAAGTTACGACAGTCCTATAGGTTACGCTGTTACTGATTGTGTTACACTAATTAAGATGTGCGTATACGTATACAAACTTTGTTCGAGTTGTATAATATTTAAACATTGGTTACAGTATTGAATTATCAGTTCTGGTAACCTGACTAGATTGCATTGTACAGTACGAACTGGAGAACACAGAGGCAACTGTATAAATAAATTAACAATTTTGGAATTCGGTGATTTTATAGGCCTGCAATATATTGCCTGTAAGTTAAGTGGGTTTTTACATCTAGTCAGCAGCTAGGTCATTGGAGGTGGTGACATACAATTTGATGTAATGACAGAAACTAAAATAATAGTTAGCTATGGTATTTTTAAAACTTCTTCCCAGTATTGGTCTGGAGTAATTTCGGTACACCAAGCCAACGGGTAGAGAAAATTAAAATCGGTCAGGTTGTCTTAAAATAGACTTGTATAACTAGATTCAGTTTCTTGGACGTACTCCATTGCAAATTGAATGACTGTCAAAGAAAATAAAAGAAAACAATAAAATAAGCAGAGTATGCTTAGTCAGCAAGATACATAGATAATATGAAATTCCAAGATGGAATCGGGTCAAATAAAAAAATACAAAAAACAAGGAACAAACAGATAATAAATGAAAATAATAACAAATAGAATAAAAAACCAAGTAGCATGCGACACAACGATGAGACGAAACAACAAACACAGTAGATATCAGACACGAACAGAAAAATAACAAAAGAGACACAACAAGTAGACGAGACAAAACGCAACATATATCAGACATATCCAGACAAGCCAAACGACACAATGAAGAGACAGGCTTGTATAGGCGTACGGTAACAGCTAAATGTGACAGACACTATAGTACGGCCGACTGTTTTAGACTGATTGGCATATAAGTAGGCCTATATGCAATTAATCACTCTGTAATGTGATAAATTAACCCCAATATACAAAATGACTGGTTTGATAGCAGTTTTACATTTGTCCTATTATCTCAGCAGTAAATAAATCCAGTTTGTCAATGTACTGTGCTAGTTTGTAATCGGATGGTGATACATTTACTAACGTACAGTAAACCCTCCAAAGAAACATTTCTTTGAATTTCAAACAAACTATTTGCACTAATCTGAATTTTAAGCACACAAGATTTTGGGCCTCATTGAAAATATGTTAAGGGATATGGAAAGGTCCGATGTCGAGCGGGTGACTGGAACACTCAGTTGTCAATAAAATCTGAAATACTCATCAAATTTCGATGAGATTTTTTGCCGAGTAGATATTTTATCAGCTGACGTTTATATAAGTTATATATAACATCATGGGGTAGTATGCTTTACTTTCGAGTAAAAAATTAAAAACTGTTTTTAGTAAAATAAGGGCTTGAAACCACAAAGTCTACAAAAATGGGAAACTGTAATTTTTATAATTTTCAATACGATAATGTCTGGACCTCTATAAAAACAGAATTTCAAAAATATTCGCGTTTTCATATGAAAATAATTTTAACATCCGTAAACCTATCGCGCAGAGATTTCGGATAGTATAAACCTGCCAAGTTCATTGGAGAAGTTCATATGTGGAAAAGAACATGGGTAAAACACTCAAACTGTCCATCTGACTTTATAAGTGCTCTCAATGAATGTGATCAACATATTTTTCCGATAGTTCATAACTTTCTTAAGATTGCTGCAACATTACTGATAACAACTTCCACCGCAGAACGGTCCTTCTCATTATTAAGACGGCTAAAGAGTTAACTACGTAACTACACTTCCCAAAACAGACTCAATGGGTTGGCTCTGCTGTCTATTCACAGAGAAGTTATGGTTGATCCCGGAAAAGTGCTCAACAGAATGTTAAAGAAACCTAGGAAGTTGAAGTTTTTGTTATAAAATTCTAGTGAAGACTGAAATTTTTGTATTCCACATAAGTGTTTCATGCTGGCAATAAACTTTCCTCTGGAAATACCTAACTCGCAGTATAATGTTGAAAATATATTGTTTTTTATGTGAAACAAGCTGTTTTTTTTTTTTTTTTAAGAATAATTGTGCTTAAATGTGAAAAGTAGAATGAATGAGACTTTGTATTATACAATTTAAGAGTTTGACACACAATTTTGGGCTTACGTAGTAGAATAGTTAAAGTCAGAAGTGTATATATTTGCATATAGTTTGATACGGATTTTTTTTTTATTTGTTGCATGTGGGGGCTGTTGGATTTTAAATTTCAACCATATTTCCAAAACTATATATAGTAATTGTTAAATAAATATAATTTTTATAATATGAAGCCACCTAAATCAATGATTATTCTGTATATGTAAATTAGGGATATGCATATAGTACTGCTCCAAAAAAAATTAAACCAAATAATGTAAAATAAAGAAAAATATTACCTTACACTTCTGTTTTAGTATTTTCAATATTACACTAATTGCCAAAATATTTTTTTTGCAATTTGGTTTGTTATACGTTAAAATTAAAAAGTATATTTCACGAGCCAACACAATTGCTGACATGCTGAAGCAAAAGCTTAAATTTGTACTTGTAGTTTTCATATATCAGCAAAGAGGTTTTCACTGTCTTACTATTCATTATCCTTAAAACTAATAAAATGTATTAAAGTGGTATATTAATTTTTGGTTCGCAAAGTTCATAAGTAGTACCATTTTGTACCTAAAAAACCCAAATTTTCCGGGGGAGGACACCCGGACCCCCCCCCCCCCCAAATATTAGTGTCGTGAATGGGTAATATTCCCCTCTGAAAAAAAATTGTTGGCTACGCCCCTGGCTGCTCATAACATACCGTATGCTGTTGCTAATGATTTTGGAAGGGGTGTACATGAATAGACTTAAAACAACGAAAATCGTGACAAGTGTCTTAGGTACTTGCTTCTCACAAATAATCTCAAAAAACTAAATTATTCGATCTTAACTGATGAATCTACTCATTGTTACTGTATTAAAACAATGTGTCGTGGTTCGATACTACGATGAAAACCTCGGAAGGATCACAAGCAAATGTTGGTATCTCACCAATATTTTCCCTGAAAACAATTCTGAAGCAGCTGAGGAAGGAGCTCAGGAAGGAGCTAGTGGTCGACGATTGTATCAAATGCTTGTGAAATAATTCACAGAAATAAATATTCCCTTAGAAAATATTATAGGATTCGCTTCTGATGGTGCCAGTGTGAATTTAGGAGTACATAACTCTATTGCTAATCGTCTGAAGGAATCGTGTCCTGATATAATAATCATGAAATGTATATGTCACTCACTTCATATAGCAGCAAGTAATGCTTGGGAAGCTTACATTCCTAGAATGTGCGAATATCTTGCGAGGACTGTGCACAATTATGTGGAGTGCAGTGCGAAACGGGTAGCTAGTCGTGCAGTTTTTCAAAATTTTCTGAATGTAGCTGTTCATAAGATCCTCCACCCAGCTCAGACACATTGGTTGTCACTGTTATCTGTTGTAGAACGTATTTGGAGCAGTGGGAACCACTATGTCTCTACTTTCTGAAGGAAAAAAAAAAACATGTATAGTGCAGTAAAATTAGCATAAAGTGAGGAATTAATTTCAAGAAAGCAGAATTTTTGTGAAGACCTTTATCTTTTACCTCTTTTTAACATACTGAAAGTCCTCATCGGTCCAGTGTCGGCAACTCACCGCCATATTGGAAAAATGGCGGCCAAAAACAGTTTTTCGTAAATAAATCTTGAATCGCTTATTAAGTCACAAAATATTTCAAATAAAAAAACGTTTAAACAAAATTATCTATAAAAAGTGCCCTTAGTCATTTGATCGTAAAATGAGTCGTTACAAAGTTATAACCCCTTAATTATGTAATAAATTAAAGTTTGTTCATCATATGGTAGGCTATATTTAATTCTATAAACCCTCTTGTGAATACGAATACGAAACCGAGCAAAACACGCAGAAAATGGTGTCACTACAAACTTCAGGGAAAAAAAAATAATTTACAGTAAATAGTATGGCGGCACTACCGTAGGACATCTCAATATGGTGGTGTCCAACGAGATAACAAAAACAATATCTTGTGCCCAGATTTGGTAAAAAATTGTAAAAATTATTCATGCTGGTGTTGGCAATACAAGCTATAACAAAGAACACTTATTTCATAATATTACATTGGTTATTATTCAATATTAATCTCATTCTTAACTCATTTCCACACCACCCACGAGGTAGATTTAACAGGTGCGTTTTATTTCAACGTGGTATCCCCAGTACGCCTATTCCACAATATATGTTTTAATCTAAGCGAAGCGTTTAATGACTTGCAAAGTAGCATGTACATTAGAACAGGTTGGTTCATCATAAGCATGATGTACAGCAATGTCTGTACCACCAAATTCCGTCAGTTTTTCACTGTTCTCATTTTCAGTAGGAGACATATCTGAATCACTGGATTCTATGTCTGATCCATTAGACCAATCAATGATGTTATCGCCGGTATTTTGTCTCTCATAATTTAGCCAATCAGCAACATTAATTTGAAAACCGTTCTCACCTTCTTTACTGCTTTCATGATTCTCATCTGAGTCATCAGGTGCTAATACTTCAGCATTAGCACAGCCATTTTTGGCAGTCCATAACTACAGTATATACGTCCACTTTTTGCACAAGAACATGAATGAGAGAGGACAAGGTTTAGTGCATGACTTGAACAGTGTACATAAATGGCTTCAGGAAATGATTTACGTATAATAACTGCACATCCTTTGAACTGTCCACTCATTGCTGCAGCACCACCATACCCTTGACCTTTCAAAAACTTTAAATTTATCCCCAGAGCTAAAAGTTCTGCTTGCTAAGTCTCTGCAAGAGCAGATCCAGATACATCTTCTACAGGAACAAATTTTGAAAAGTCTGCTCGTAAAACAAATCCGGTACCTGTTTTATCTGTATACCTGGCACAAAGAGAAAATTGCTCAGTTCCAGACATATCTGTCGTTTCATCTGCCAATATGCTAAAGCATCAAGATAAGTTAATTTTATTTACTATAGTAGATACAATTATGTCACCGCATGTTGCAATAATTTCAGCCTGGATCTGTGGAATAGTATAAGCCGACTTACCTCCGCAACTTTCTAAATGTTTTTTTAGAGTTTCGTCACCACTATCGATTCTAAATCTTAAAAGTGCTCCAAAATTTCCTTCATTTTTTCCTGGGCAGTTAGCAGTGGCACTGTCAGTGATTTCTGCCTTTCCCCAGAATCAGAGTGACCACGCAGAACAATTTCCTGTCTACCACAAAAAAATAACCATCTTTATTACTGGTAACACTTTCTTCCTGTTTTCTAAAATCTGTTCTTGCCTTCCCTTATCCAGACTAGTTACAATATAATCAATTTTGTTTTCAAAAACTGCTAAAAAATTTTGCGCAGAAGTGCAACTGTTTTGTTGGTATCCACATGCTTCGTTCCTTCTAAATTATTCTTTGGCATCTTTCCACTTCTTGGAAGGTGCGTTAACAAATGCTGCCAACTTGACATGGTTTCCCTTGCCTGCCTCTAAATTTTTAGAAAATATAACGCAATATTTACAAAAAGCACCTTCGCAAGACTCCGAATAACAAAGCCACTGAAATTCTGCTAACCTTTTTTTTTTCTGAAATTTTAAATTGTGCTGTCCAGGTGGAAACTTGTAAAGATCACTAGGAACCCAGGCATTTCGTAGAAAATTATGTTTTTCTTCATCTGTACATGATTTCCCCACCAAAAGCCCAATGCCAAGAGGGTTTTGTATTTCACATACGATTTTCAGGTTCCGGGCATTAGCTCTGTTCGAGTTGAGAAGCAGGCCTGACTGAGTGTACTAATGACGATTCTAAATTTCCACAAACCTTAAAGTCCACAGGTTTATTTGAACAATCCTCTGTCACTTGCGATTCTTGCGAACTTTGTTCACTAACATTTAGCTGATTGTTTTTATTTCTGTGTTTACTAAAAAATGTTAAAAGGGCTCCTTGTCTTTTGCTCATCTTTCACTTTATCAAAACATTAAACAAACAAATCTCAAATTACCAACTAACTCCGTTCTAACATTGTTGCGTAACTTCACATACAATCGTTCTGATATCACATGTCGTTGTTTGTGGGCGGTCGTGGCGATGGCGTCACCTTGCGGTCGGTTTGTAAATCCCTGCTCCGTGTTTTCAAACAAACATAACAGATGCTGCCACTGTGCACTGCAGGTGGGTTGGCCGACGAATCGATTTGTCATATTGCATTATTGCAATAACAGATAGCAGTAGCACTGACGTGTACAGTACGCAAAACGTGTCGCGACTAAGCTACACGACTACAAAATAATGTGTTTTTAAAGCCTCAGAACTGTAGTGGAAAGTGTGATTGTTTCCATAGAATTTCGGGGGAGTGGGGGGGATATATATCCCGATATCCCCCCTAACTACGCCCCTGTGAGCATACATGAAGTCACAAATCTTGATCTCTGCATTTTTAATACTCATTTCAAGAGGACTTACTGTTTCTTGGGGTTTTAAAAATGCATTCATTAATTTTAAAAAACTGCATGCAGGCGAAATTTTTTTTTTTTTTTTTTTTTCGTGTTTCTTCATGGCCTTGTGTGCTTTGATTAGGGTTACATCGGCAACAAAATTAACGTTGCACCACTTGCACACTGCCTTATCAGTGTCACGAGTAGATCCAAGTCAAGGTGAACATAGTGGATCTCGTTCCCATTAGGTGCGGTACTTCTGTATTATGTATTTTGCCAGCTTTTTCGACTAAAAATTATCCTGACGTAATTTCTTTGGACAGAACGGACCAGAGCATCGAGACTGTCTCCTCGATTTTGTCACTTGCAAGTGACATGAATTCCTGAAACAATATTAATTAAATTAAATGATGATTGTAATATTTTGAATAGAATACGATCAATTTATATAATTTATTTACCGACAAATGGCGAATTTTTTTCAATAAAGTTTTACAAATATGAAGAAATTGGGAGTTCAAGATAAAAAAGTTCAAAACTTAATGCCTTATTCATAGTCGTGAGATAGTTCCGAGATGGTCCTGAGACCATCTTGTGCCAGTTAGTCTAGGGTCGGTCCTGACTTAGTGCGGACCAAGTGTTACCTTATTAATAAACGCCAACTAAAGCTGGACTAGAAATAGTCGTGGGATCAGCCTTTTACATTGTTGCCAGATGCTTCCCAAATGCGCACTTCACTTTTTAACACCCAGGCAAGCATTCCATAGTAAAATGATTTGAATTGCAATGGCATTGACACCGAAATACTGTTCAGTTAGGTCATACAGCGAATATATTAGGACGATGTTAGTACATTTTGTGCCAATAAACCACTGTATTAAGATATTCTGTAAATAAAATTATAAGTAATTTTTCCTTTGTAAACAACCTATATAGAATGCAGTGGCGATGCGTGACCTAATTTGAAAGGCAAGCTACAAACCATATTTGCAACTACCAGGATTTTAGCGTCGTTTATATGTGTATAATTGGGGGGGGGGGGGGGGGGTTACGCGCTTTAAACTTGAAATATTTTAACGGAAGAGATAAATAATAAAACCGACTAAAAAGCATATTCCATGGTAGCAAGCATGGCAAGCCAGTTTAGCAACTGACACAACGGAAATCGTAACGCCTTGTAGGAGGCTGTTAAAGTATCAGGTATCGCGTCAAAGATTCTTTATCAGGATGCGTGAAGGCAATATGCCGGGATATCTGTTACCTTAAGATAATACCAAGGAGCTAGCCAGGGGGTGGGTCAGATTGTCATGTTACTATCTACAGAATGCCGCGTTGGCAGTGGCGTCATGTACGGGG